>JBAJNP010004666.1:0-32485 GCA_036877545.1 Yasuhikotakia modesta | reverse complement strand
AATAATGTTACTGCATAAACTTTAACAGAACTTTGAGAAAATGTTTAGAGAACGTTAGCCAACTAATTCTTCAAGAATGTTACCTGTGAGCTGGGAAGATCAACTTGGTTGGTAGAACATTTTGGTTAAGCTAATTAACCATGTCCTAAAACCAGCTTCTCAATCTCAGGTTGGTATAACCTGTTTTTCTCTCAAGTTCATGTGAAAAAGTTCTATAGTACCTTTGAGTAGTTCTGCAGATCTCTGTAGCAATCTGTGCCAGCAATATGCCCAAGAAGAGCAGATTTGGGTCTGAGAAATTTACAGAGGGAAAGGATAAAAATTAGTATGAAAGAGAAAGTAAGAAAGAGAGAAAAATATTAGTAAATGTAAATAGCTCACTGCTGTGTCCTGAAGACAATCGTAAGAAGAGAAAATACAATTGCAACACCGAGTCCAAGGTCCAGGTTAAACACCACAGCACTGAGAACAGTCACTACCCACACAACCTGCAGCCTCAGTGAGGACATACACACAGGAAACATCCTGGATCAGAGGCCTACATGGAACTCCAATAAAAAATAAACTGATACAATGCTGTTTTCTGGATCAACATCCTTTTGATATTATCCTAACCCTAACCTTACCCTCCTCTTAAAATCAGAGGAAACTGATTGGTTGACAAGAATGATGTTGATCTGAAAGCATTTCCTCCTTAGAAAATCATAATATTCATTATTAGGAATTGTTAATTAAGTTATTGGGCAAGCATAAAGATGCATAAGTTACTCTTACCAGGTCCAGTCGATCTGTTTTCCAGAGTTTAGGCAAATTCTTGACTTGCACAAAAACCCCCTGCTGATTCACCAAAATAATAACAGCCAAGATTGTCTGTAACATGCACACAGAAGACTGTCTGTAACATGCACACAAGTTATAAAACCACGTTCAAAAATTAATCTGCGCAAGAGTTTATGTATCTTCTGAACTGAGGTTTGGGACCTTTGGTAGCTGTTGAAAGAGTGGACCAAGTTTCAGCAGAATCAACAGAATTACTAGTGCAGATACCAAAGAAGAGACCTGATGGAGAGAGAGAGAGAGAGAGAGAGAGTTTATAGTTACTCTAGACTGTTAATCTATAGTTACTTAATATCATTAAATTAGTGCATGACATCTGTTCCTGTTTCCTATCACCCTTTGACATTCAGAATGGCACAGATATTATTGATCCTTGTCAAAATATTTTACTTACTAACAGTGTTGCAGTGTAATATTCTGTTAATTATCTAAATAAAGCTTTGAATGCAGGTGTTCGTACTTGAGTTTTTCCACCTGTGCTCTCCTGCACCATACTACGAGATATGGAGCCACTCACTGGAAAGCACTGGAACACCCCTCCAACTGAATTACACAGACCCATTGCCAACAGCTCCTAGAGTAGGGAGATACCATTTATGCTCAGAAACAGGGTGTATGTTGCATTGTGAGCAATGTTAGTTTTTTTAATACTTGCTTTAATGCTTTTAATGCTGCAATAAGCATTTTCTATGGAGTGACCTACATCATTTGTAATGCATAATGCCAAAGTGTTATTTGTTACCTGGTGGCTGTGAAAGGGGTACCCATGTTTATGAGCAAACATCATGCCTAATGAAACTTGGAAACCATAGGCCACTACAGCAAGCGTGAGAGCAGACCACAGGAACTCCTGAGAAAAGGAAAATGACGGAAGGGAGGGAGGTGAAAGACTGAGAAAAAGAAAGAAAACAGAAAACATCTGTTTTAAAATCAAAACGCTTTTCCCTAACTAGTATTCTAATGGAAATGAATATTGCACTGACCCAGTCGGTATGGGGCCAATGGTCTGTATTCCATATCGACCAGACAAATCAAACTGCACTGAAGATAGAGTGGCAAAGATAATCTACAAGCACAAAGAAAGAACTATCATAACAGAAAAACACATTTTAAAATGTCTTGCTTAACAATTTGCATTCATTTTATGTAAAACAGCATTAATTTTTTAAGCCATAAGGCTTAAATATTTAAGCCAAAAAACATTATACGTTCACCATATTTCATATTTTCCATATTTTATTTACCATATTTCAAGGAAGAGAAAATAGGGCTTCGGAACAACGCAAAACAGCTCTGACAGGATTATCATTTTAAGGTCCACTATCTCTTTAAATGTTTCCAAGCACCCACCAGTATTAACTCCCATGGAATATGAAATCGAGCGCTCCAGCATGAGTTTAGCATCTTTCCGCCTACTAGTATCACCACAGAGATTATGGAGACCACAAGTGTCGCTGGCAACACTCTTCCCATTCCGGACACAATGTTTGAAAACATCTAGGACACACACACACACTCAGAATCTGAGATGAACAAAGCCCATAAATGAAAACCTGCAGAGCTCATTCTTACCCAGACCACAGAGAGGAAACCTCTGTGTTTGTCTATGGAGATGCCCATTAGTAAAGGCAATTGGTGAACAGTCACATGGACAGCAGCTGCTGTGGTGTATCCACTGACCAATGGCTGAGACAGCCACTGACACACCCCTCCACAGTGCATAACATACAGCAGAACCTGCACACAAACACACAACACTTACTTTGTGTGTGTGCAGTGTGTACTGCCTATACATCTAGCAACAACTGTCTTATAAGGACATTTATTATTTGAAAGGTTTAAAGTCATTATTTTAACATCCAAATATGATCTAATGACATCATCAAGCTTCTGGTTAGATTCGCAGTGGGATGGGTGCATAAATATCATTATTTTAGTATGCAAACCGTGTCTTTTCTGAGCAGTCCTTATAGTTCTATAGTTTCTAAGTGTGTTTGGGAGAGGGAGTGAGGGAGAAAGAGAGAGAGTATAACCTGCATCAATCCACATAAAATGGTCAATTGAGCTGCTAAGGCAACTCTAATGCTTTCTGCCTCCCTTTCATCTTGCTCTGATCCGCTGCCTGGCAACACCGCATCACCTGTCACCGTACCGACCGTGATGGAAAGGATAGCAAAAGTGCCTGTGGCATAGATAATAATTTTAAATATACTAATTATTTACACAAAGTGTAAATATGTACTCATTAGATATGCCAAAAAAACCATAAAAGCAAAATGTGACGATAGGTTAGAAGTTACTGTGGGGGAATATACATTTTGTACATGAACGTGTGAGTATGCTTACCTACAGAGATGTGTTTGGATGTTCCAAATATAAAATAGATAAGAACAGGGTAGAAGGAAGAATACAGACCAAAAACTGGAGGAACTCCAGTCAGCAGAGCATTAGCCATCCCTTGTGAGAGTGAGAGAGAGAGAGAGAGAGAGAGAGCTGAACAACAAATGAACAATCTATGTATAGACGAGTGCTTAGTGTTCTGTACAATAGAATTAGTCATTATATTCACTTCATTTGTCTGGTTTGACTCTGTGCCATCACACTCAAAGTGGAAACCGTAGTGCAGTATGAAATGTGCTAAGAAAATTATTGGCTGACAGAAGATAATAACTCTGTACATGTCTTAGATGAGAAATAGAGTAAGAAAAATAATCACATTCCCCTCAATGAAGGCCCTTAAAGTGAATACCCTGATACCTTGTGCGATTATTTTAAATAGGCTCAGGTTTAAAGCTACAGGTAATACAGTTGTGAGTTATACCTTGTGGCAGATGCATGATTCCTACACTAATTCCAGATATCAGATCACCAACAGCACTTTCTCTGAGGGAGTATTGTGGCAGCCATGACAGGAGGGGAACAACAGACAGGAAATAGCTCTTTAACCTTGGGACCGAACACCTGACACAGATTGATTCAGAATTAATGTATTTATTACAGTTTTTTTTCATATGTTAAAGCATTTCCTATTGAAATTTCAATTCTTAGGAAAACATTAGCATATCTAACTTGCTATATTCAAACCACCCATTCTTACCAGAGTTCTGTCTTTAATTTTCCCCACAATGTCTGGGACTCATTTCCATTGCGATGTCCCAGAATATCTAGTTGTGCCTCATTCACACCCCAAATGTGACCAGAATTGGAATTTTCACTCTGTGAAACTCTTTGATTGTCCATCTGTGTTAGTAAGAGAAAGACTTAAGTACAATAGGGTCATTTATGTGTATGTGTTTCCCAGGATATCCTGCCAGCTAAAAAAGAAAGGCGGTGTTTCAAAAAAATAAACAGGGTGTGCATGATTGTTTTCCATGTGCAAGACTGCTGTGATAGAGCTTTGAACTAAGAACAAAGCCCACGTTGTCATTTTCACAAACACAGAGAAGGAAACTCTTTTTTGATTGTGTACTCATCATTATCTGCTCTCCCGTTTTAAAACTCACACTCACAATAAAGACACATTTGTGTGATTGTCAGAACAGTCTAATGAATGACTCCCACTGGTGAATGTACCTCTGGCTCTGTTCAAAGGTTGAAAGGCATCAATCTACCAGTGCTGAGGACAGAGAACATATTACACAATATCTCACGGGTGACAGCTTTTGCAGACAGAACTGTTGCTATTTTTGCTTTTTAAAATCATTTTCTCCAGGTAAGAATTATGCAACCTCTTTCATGTAGGCAAAGCTGTATTTTACAATATAAAAAAAGACTTACATCAAATTATATAGTAGTTATATAAATACCTTTTGGCCTGCTATGGTACAGTACACACTAAAAATACTGGCATGCATCAATCTGTTTTACATTTTTAGATTAGTCTGTGAAAATGAAGACTCAATAACAAGCAGACATTAAAACTATAAGCTTTTAAGAAGAATTAATTCAGATTAATACTCAACATATTTTTCTGTATAGTACATTACTCTTTAAGCAAACTATAGTGCACAGGCAAAACTAATTTAGTAACAAAACTAGTTGTAGCCACATTTTTTAAATTCATGTCAAAGATCTAATGAAGGCTTAAGATTCTTTTGCACAGAATCTGTGTTTGTAATCCTGCAAAGACGCCAGCAGCCACAGTCACCACTGATAACACATACCTCATACCTACAGCCCTCAGCTGCAGTCTGTGACAAAAACACACGTAAGAACAGGTGACTGCACTGATTGTGCAATAAAACAGGAAATACTGCTGCTATCAAAAAACACTGAAGATTTTAAAGTTTTCTTACCTTGTGTGTGTAACCTAAGACTAACAGGCTGTTATCTCTGAGCGCACATGACCTTAAGCACTCAATAAAAAATCCCAGTACACCTGTGAAGTGGTTCTCATTTACATTTGTCTCTTTTATTGTTTTCAAGTTATTTAAAGGTAAAACTTATATAATGACCTATAATATGACCTCATATAACATTTACCACAATCCACCTATTAAACATCACCATGGTTACTCCCAACTCTGTGTTCTGTTGGTTAATTTGCCAATGTGTTGACCAATGAATGGGCTTAGGAGCAAAAAAAAGCTTGTACAAACTCACCCACACAATCCCTAAATAAAACACTTATTAAAAAAATATATAAAAGAAACTAGTCAAAAACAGCAACAGCCCAAATTTGGGGAATTTCCATGACTCTAAGCTAACTATTAAAACAGATCAACATGATGAGTGTTTGTTTTTTGCTTAGCAAGCAACTGGGACACCATTGTATTATATTAGCTCTGACACTGAGAGTTAGTGAGAGAGATTTTAAATGGGGTTTAATCTGTGCACACCAAGTTTAACTTAAAAAGGTTTTACATACTCAAACTGAACCTCAAACACCACATGTAGCAAAAAAAGTATAAAAGTTCCAGTTTAACAAACAAACATATTTTTCCTTGTGTGACATCATATCCTGTTAATTTTCGATCAGGTAAAAATTCGCTACTTTTTTTTCTACTGTGTGTATTTCTGTAAATTTACTGTGTTTTCAGTGGTAACATCAGTACTGAAACTGCTTCAGAAGCACAACAAGATCTTTGAGTCTGTCAGCTCGGCTCCGTGCCGACTGATGAACCGGCAGCTCAAAAAATGAAAACGTGAAGCTACGAGAGAAGCTAAGATTTGTGACTTGCCTCAAGGGGGGTAAACGAGAAGGTCTGGGGGGGTGTCTTGGTGGGAGGGGCTTATGTTTGACCCTGGCACTCTGGTTGTTCTCTGGTTGAGTATTTTTGATTGGAGGAGCGGGTCGTGGAGGTTGAGGCTCTGCTGTTGTGATTGGCTTATTAGAGTGGGCAGGGGGAAGGGGGGATAGTGGAGGGGGGAAACTGGCAAAGGAGGAACCGGAGTGAGAGGAGCCCTCCCAGGGTGTCATGCTGTTGGGGAGGGCAGCAGAGGAGATGGGGGGACGGCCTTGTTTTCTTGTCTTGAATTGAGGGGGACCCTGAGGAGTGGATAGTGAAGGTCTCACTAAAAACAAATAAGAACAAATAAATACTTTTAAGAATCAGAGCTCTGTAAGATGGATGCAAACCTTACAATTAACATTCATTTACACACTTGCTCAATAACAATTGTCTCCTCTCCTAACAAGCTCCATCACAAAGATGGATGTTATGACAACAGTAGCTAATTAATTAGCCACCTCCTGAATTTCATGTCGTATGTTTTTACATTGTCAAGTGATGAGCTCAGGTGACATTGTGTGGACAGGAGGAACAAAGACCAAGCAACACACACTTTATACTGTACGTCACGCAAGAGAGACCGGATCTGCATTATTTTACATGCAACGCTCTTTTAAATCAGGCTAAACATCTGATATCCCGCTAAATTAGCTAATATTATAAGGTATTCAACAAAAAGCACTAATATAGTACCGTATAGACATTGTTCTTGATGTCAGTGTGTAGTCCAACCAAAACAAAAATTTGTTTTTTGGTTCCCTTTGGAATTTCTAATGAGTTTTAAGAATAGCAATTTTAACTTTGTAAAATAATGTCTGTGATTAAGATAATTTAGAGTGATATAAATCTGATGTGCAATGTTACTTGTAGGAGATGTATAATTATACAGTACCTGCTGTTCTGCCACCCGATGAACCAATCAGAGGAAGCCTGTCCCTTGACATCATCACTCCACCGGCCTGCATGGTCAACACAAACAAATCACGAATCACGACTAAGTAACATTACTGTATATTTGCATAAACATTTAGGTAATTCCCAAGGCATTTGCAGGTCTTTTGTAAATACTGCCTGAAACAGTCGTACCTTGTCAACTTCTGCATCTTTGTTCTTTCGTTTTTGAGGCATCGTCTTCAGTCACCCCTGAATCGTGACATTGTTTCTTCAAAGATCAGGACACACACACTGTGGCTTTCAGACAGAGACCCAACATCATTTTTCCAAATTTACATTTTGATTGATTTTTATCCAAGTTAGTTCAAGCATCTCCTCGGATTCGAATCCATGACCTCTGTGTTGATAACACAACACACTCAGTTAAGGTATAGGAAGCTGCACAGCATTCCCGCAATTCTTTAAGCATTTCCAGAAATATTCCATACTTACAGTAGTTTCTATCCTCTCAGCTTTATACACAAATCTTTTGTCTTCCTGTTGAGTCACTCCTTTTCACATCATTTAATCCAATTTTGCATATAACAATATTAAACGGATTTTAAAAGGACCTATAAGCGTTTCCTATTCTGTGAATCCTAATGAGTCTTTTATAGCTAATATATCATGTTTTTTCTTCCTTCTCTCTCTGGCTTTCATTTGTTCTGCTGTGGATTAAGGGGGTTGGTCATCCAGCAACTAACATGATGAACAAAAGGGAACTGGAGACGGAGGTGAAATATTTATACTTAGCTACACAGCCAAAGCCCCCCAACACTTGGTGTACCCTCTCTCTCTCTCTCTCTCTCTCTCACACACACACACACACACACACACACACACACACACACACACACACACACACTCACCTGCATGTTTACCTGCTGGCCTGGTGCCCAGAGAAACACTGATACATTATACACACAAGAGTCATTTATGCTACAGATTAAAACTTCAGACACACCCACATACTCTTCTTTTACTCATATAAAAAGCATTTTAACTATTAATATCAGCTAAAGCATTTAGCTAACCTAAACTAACAGCTAACTATATATTATTGTACAATAGTATTGCACAATAATAATAGTTGTACAATATATATTATTGTACAATAGTATAAAACAATGCAAAAGACATTATACTGACTTACCAAAAACGTTTAACACTCATTTTTCATCCTTACAGAAGCCATCCTTTGCTGCATAGATCTCCTCATGAGACACTTCTGGGATGTTTTTCAAACAGTCTTGAAGGAGTTCATTTTTTCTGGACACTTGTTGGCTCCTTTTCTGTACTATCTGGTCCAACTCCAAATCCATTAAAAATGAAAAGAAATTCATACATTTATTCATACAATTTGTCTACTAAACTAATTTTAAGTATTTAATTATTAAATCCTTAAGATCAGGTTTGCATTATCATTAGAAGCATGTCCAGACTTCTGTGGTAAAACTTTGACTTTTTTGACTGCCATTAAAAAAAGTAATTCTAACAAAACTTTCTTTTCAGCACCAAATTAAACAATAAATACTTCATGGATTTTTAAAAAACTTTATTTAAAAAAATCAAACTTGATGAACCTTTTTAAATAAAGATTTTTTCAAAGCCACTAGACTTTAACTAAAAACACATATAATGTCAATTTTGTTATTATGGGGTTTTTAAGACAGTACAGACATCCAATACACAAATGTTACAGACAGATACAAATCTTTAAAATTCTTATTATGTAGAAAACAAGCACACAAACACCGTCTCTTCACATACACAAATCTCACAAACGCTGAAATAAAAATAATCCTCTAATTACAAAAGTGGTTATAGTCTGTGGTGTGTATGACTCACCCTGCCAGCTGACACTGGCCTTACTGTTGAAAACTGCTGTTAAATCCCACACAGCTATACAACCATCTGTAGTGCCACTGAACAGCAACAAAAGCCTGAGAGGGAGAGAGAACAAGTGTAAGAAATTAGTTTAATAGGGAATGTTTATCCAATGTAATTGATAAACAGCGTTTCCTCACTCTTTGCCTGTGGAATCCTCCAGCATGCAGGTGGCGACGCTGAGCACACATCTCAATTAAATGCTGCCACAGCATCTCAACACATCTACTGCTCTCAGTCAAACTGAACAGTCTAAAAAACACCACCACAATAAACACTAATGTTAAAATACAAAATGCATTTTATTAAATACTTATTCATACATTTTATATCTCAGAAAACAAGTCACCTTACTACACCATCAGTACAGCCCAGAGCTTAAAGGACACATACTGTCCCATCATGTATTTGCATGGGTTTTCAACAAACTGAACAAATAAATATAATGTGGTGGTGGAATAAAACCACCACTGTAAGCTGCAGCACAATGCAAAATGATACTTTAGTGTTTAGTGTCTGACTGACCTCTAGTGGTCACAAGCTGATTGAAAGAAACGTGTTGAAAAAAGTAGGAAGAGAGAATGTTGCCAGACCTGCTTCCAGCTGCAGCAGGACATTATGGACCAAGGATTCATTCAAATATGTGTGGGTCTTTCCTTTCAGCCAATGAATGCCAAGCACCCAATCTTCCAGCTCCAGAAGAGAGCCAATCAGCTTCAAGCACTGCCCTGTAGAGCTAAAGTTGATGATCCGCACTCCTTTTCCTCCAAAAACAATGATCTCTTCTTCTCTGTCCCAAACAGAAGTTTAGTTAAATGATTTTGGTTTGTCTTTTTTCAGGCAGCTGTTTCTCCCTAGACTGTATGGCATGGATATGAGTTATAGAGAACATTTATACAGGCACATTTTGTAGGAGGAGCTTGAAGACTGCATAGAGACGGGATTGGTCGTTCACCTAAAAACAACAAATAAAGAAACAGAAAAACATGTAGCAAATGATTAATATAATCAAAGAGACACATTTTCCCATTAAGACTCTGTTCTTAAAAATGCTGGAATATTCCTGCATATACACAGTTTATTTACTATGTATCATATCATACAGGCAATGTGTTTTACTGTTATTTTTTTGGAAATACTGGACATGCTTACAGATGTATTTATTTATTACAATCTATTTTAGTAATTTAATCATTTGCTCATTACTCGACAGTAACAAACCAGACTGCTTCCCACTTATTATTTATACAGGACAGAAATAGGACAGAACAGGACAGAAAATATGTCAAATAACTAAACTAATAAATGCACAGTAAAATCTATCATTTTAACTGTTTACTGACATCTGTCCTTTTTTTGGTTTAGTTAATGCCTGACAGATTCTTTATTGATCTCAATCATAAAATCAAACACCAGTAATTCAGCCCAGGACAAAACTTTACCTCACCAAGTTTAGCTTTACATACGTTTTCACTTTACTTACCTGTACAGAGATGGTGCGTTTAATGGGGGGCGAAAAGAGAAAACACAATAACTTGTGCCTGTTCTCTCATAGCAGCTGTAACGTTTGAGTTGCTCGCTGCATGCATGTTGTGCTCCGCTTCCTCGTTGACATCGCGTAGCGTCCAATCGCAACGTGCAATACTCCCCAGCCCGCACCACACCGCTGGTCTATTGGATAAAACGACCCGCTCTCACTGCTTATAAAATACCGACGAGCACGCATTGTGTCTGATGTATAAAGCATATATGCACCGTTCAGCTGACGAGAATTGTATACAAATCATATGAAATGCACAGAAGACCGAACCGCTGATTTTATACGCCGGGAGCGTCATTTTGCGCGTGTGTTTCCTGTCTGTTGTTTAAATTTCTTACGCAGCGCTTAAACCAGCGGGGTGGGACAAAGTGATTTTCTCGAAATAAAATCTTCAGACTGATGATTGCATGTAAGTAGGGCCAATAATATAATAAGTCATATAATACAGGTTTATCATAAATTGATGTGTAAATGCATTAGAGATTTACCAAGTAAGCTCAAGCTCCAGTCTAGACCGCAGCTCAGGTTCACCTCTAGTGCGATGCTCGGGTTTAGCGCTTTGGCTAACCAGCGGGTGTATCTAATGAAATGCATCATTTAACATCGGCACATGCACTTATTTTCATAGAGGTCTTCTTGCTTATTCTCCTGCGTGTACCAAAAGCGCTCTTGTACGTGTGTGGTTTAAAATTCTTGCTGGACAGTGTTTGGAGCCCAGGCTTTGTTCCCAGAGACCTCATGATGTCTCGTAAATTCCTCCGAGACGTGGATCCGACGTTGATGGAAACATTACCTGCTCATGATTCCTTGAAATGTCTTTCAGTTGTTCTTTCTGTCCGCTGAATTACAGACGGCACACGTGTGTCTGGTGACCTCTTGCGCAGCAGGTGGACGCTGGACGCATTTTTACAGCATCTGTTGAGCCCCGATGACCAGCGACCTGACAGACATTTCCCCCTGGGCCTAGACCGGCACTGGAGCTGAAATGCACTGCGAATAACAGAACCGAACCCACCTCATCTTCCTGTAAAATAAAAACTCAAACAGCGATAAAATAAATACTGAAAAATGTAGCAAAACCACGTGAGCTGCTGCAAACGTTACCATATGACCACAACACTGAAAACAATTGATACTAGACTGTTCTCTTAAACATAGTATATTTTATAGATTTTTAAATAAGTAGATACTCATACCTCAATGTAAGTTTTCACAACACAAACTTTTTTTGGTCACATAATCACACACACACTTTATGCTGACCACCATGACGTACCGCATGCCAAACTTCACCTTGGAGCAGAAGCTGTTCCTGCTAAGGAGGATCCATGCGGTGGTGGACACAGTTCAGGACTTTCGGAAAGACACCAACACCACTGTGCACCGGAACGCTGTGTGGGCGGAGCTGGCCCAGGCCTTCAACGCAGCGTTTCCCAGTCGACCACCCAGCAGCATTGGGTCTCTGAAGACACTGTGGAAGCGGTTGAAGGTGGAATGTCGGGTGGCTCTCCAAAAACGACAGGAACAGCAGGCCGCCGGACTTCCCATGTCCGCCCTTACTCAGGTAAATTCCTCTTTGGCTGGAATTCCTTTCTGATTGAGATGTGTTTCTGTAATTCAGTTGGACTTGAGAATTGTGTTGGCATTCCAAGATTTTTCCATGTCTCTGTGGTGCCCGGCAGGTGCAGAGAGAAGTGATTGCACTGGTACCAAACCTGATCTCATGTCTGGAGGAGGTGGATGGAGATGGCAGCTTTGCTATAGTGAGGAGTGGGTCACCTGGAGCAGGTAATTAATAATGGCATCATTCAGTCTGTTATAGGATTAAACACTTGTGTTGTCTACCATTCGTTAGTACAGTGATTAAATGAGCCTCTGTTCTTTAGTGATGGGGTTATCTGGCACTAATGGAAGCGAACATGAAGACACTGAACAAAATGTAAGACTTACATACTTACACTGAACATTTTCTTTGATGTTTTTACAAAAATATGTTTAAAAGCTTGTATTTTTACAACGGAGATGTTAAAAATAATATTAACACTGATGAACTGTTTAACTTTTTAATGTCACATTTTACATTTTTGTTACAGGAAGTAGACAGCAAGGAGAATTTAGCCATTGACCTTGGCTTGGCCTCACCTACCCAGCCGCCAATCAACTCTGGGTTTCCCCCTGGCCCCGCCTCCTCCCCGCCTCCCATCTGTTTCCAGACACATTCTTTGAACTCCAGGTCCAGTCACACCACTCTCCTCTATCCTAGCCTCGCAGGTATCACCTCAGGCCCGGCTTCAGGGACTCATGTCTTAAACTCTGACAACATACCCAGAGAACCTGCAATGCCACAGGCCCCTGCGGGAGGATCGGTGGAGAACTCGACGTTAATGGATTCTTCTACCTCAAAATGGGAAGCACGTCGACAGGAACTGTTCGAGCTGGAACATCAGCAGACAATGAAGCTATTGGTGATGCAACAGCATGTGTGGGAGGAGAAGAGGAAAGCCGTGAGACAAAAGGAAAAAGCTGCACGGGCCAAGAAGAGATATTACCAAGCCAAACTGAAGAGGATCGGTGCAGATGTTTCACTCTCCAGTGACAGCGAAGATGCAGACTATCTGCAGACATAAGCTCAAATGTTTCCATTTACTTCCATTGGAAAGTCTTTTTTATTCAATTGTTGTTTGTTTACAAAGCAATTTTGTACTTTAGTGTTCAGGAATGTACGGTATTATGTTGATTTTTCCAGGTAGAAATATCTAAACATCCCACATGTATTTGTGTGCAATAAAAGTTTTATTATCAATTTGCCATTGGGGCATAAAAAAAATCAAGACCTGTTCTATAAAAACAATTCTTAATACAATTTAATACAATCAAGTAAATTTGTGTCTTTTTTATTTTGTTTGGATATTGGATGTTTAGAAACTTCTACTGGTAAAATACACAAAAATAACAAAAAACTTTTTTTTCTTATTATCATATGATGGGAGAAATCACATATTCAGGTCCAGAATTCAGTAGTTCTCATCTTTTCTCACCCTCCCCTCATCATTCATAAAGTTCAGTCAGCCTAACTTGCATTAAGTCCTGACTGATACATGCTAGACAAGAGGAAATGAGGAAAGAGGTGAAATTTAAGACATATAATGTTTTTTCTCAGCAGGTTGATTTAGTGCTTGTTTCAGGATCAAACCATAGATGGATTATGGTCCTGTGAGGCCTCTGGCAACAGCCTGTTTAGAGGCCTGTCATGTTATAATTGTGATTTGACCCTGTAAATGCAGAAGATGAGGCAGAAACAAAGGACTGACAAATAGCAGTGCCTTCAGGACCAACCTTTTATACTGTGCGCCTAAGTTTTTCAACTCCCGTCCAGACTTTTCCTCACAGGATGTTTTAAGATGTCAGGTATGTTAGACATCTAAACATTCTGGAGGGGCTTCAGATTGGAGTTTTAAAACCTGTAACTCACTGTAACTCATTTATACTATGCAGATTTTTCAGGTAAGTACGCCGTGAACCTGTTAAATTGACTTCTTAGTGTTGTACTGTCTGAAATGTAGGAAAATACAGAGCAGTGTTGTGTTTACTCGTCATAGCGATTGTTTTCATCTGAACACAGCTTTTATAATAGGGCTTTTTTATGGTCACTCCAAAAATACAAAAACGATTCATGTTGTTTCAGCCTGTATGTAAGTTTTGTGGGAGTAACAGTAAAACTAGTTATTCACATTTTGATAATCCAATAAAAGATGACTAGATAAAGTCAGGTTTGTAACAACTCGACTGAGTAAAGAATAAATGATTAGTTTAATTCCTGAGTGTTTAAGAAATATTACAGCAGTAGCTTGGAAATAGGATGGTGTACATCGCTTAATGTTAGAATAACTTAAACTAGTGACAAACAAAACTGTATAAAGTGTTATAAAAGCAGATTTAAAATTACATTGTATGTCATTTTATTTTATTTGATCTGAATACTTCAAACAATGAATTATTCATTTAAGCCTGTCACATAGAACTGTTTATCGTTTTCAAAGGGTTTGTCTTTTATATTCAAAACAAATTACAGGAGCCTGGTAGCAATAACTCTTTTATTGAGGGCCAACGGGTCTCTGGTCTCACCTGCCATTTGTAGCAGTTTTTTAAACCCCCTAACAAACAAAATACAACATGTCCCATAATAAACATGTTGACAAATTATACATTCCCTCTTTTCTGTCTCCCACCAACCACCTTTCACTGCTTTGTTTTTGTCAACAGAAGGGGGGAGGGGCATATCAGAGAAAAGGTACAAAAGTTTCACACATAAAACATTTTAACAGATGAAACCTCATTCTTATAAAAACAAACCTCTCACACACAAATCTTTAAAAAACACCCCAGAAACAAACATGAATAAGAAATAAACCTCAATAAATATTAATAAATAAAATAAATTAGTTTCATGTCTGTACAAGATAAAGTTATGCAACAATAAATAAAATATAAAAAATTAATATAAAAAGTCCTCAAGCACTTTTTGACAGGTAAGAGGTATAAGGGGGTGACAGGAAAACTCTTTTTGGCAAAAACTCATGGTAATACTGTTAAAGACAAACGGGATGGTCATGTAAAGCACATTTCTCATTTAAACTGGAGCCTGATATTCTGAGACGATCTTATCTCAGTGACTGCGTTTAGCTCATCTCAGCATGTTCCTTCCCCGAAGCACAGAGATTATTCAATTCTACACAGAGATTTCACTGACATTTAGATATGCTCTGTTAGTTAAAGAACTCAAAACTGGTTTAAAGAGGTTCTTATGAATAGCTAATTTAGGATCTGTAACTGTTCCTCAAGCAATTTTTGATTTAAGATAAGCTTGGTTATGAAAGATTATGCTGAGAAGTCTTGAATATGCTTGTAGGCTAGTTACAAAAGAATGATTTATCCATTAAAGGTCTCTTTACACAGCTATAATAAGCTCTGATATGTCCCAATGTTATCTTCGAAAGCAGCTTGGTCTATAAATGTCCAAAAATAAGACAAGCATGTGTTTTTTTACACTCTTCAAACCAAAAACCTCAGTTACTTCTTTAGGTTAAATATTGGGGTAAGAAATATGTTTAGACCAACCCAAAAATCATTCAATTTAGTCACCTGTCTTAAACACAATCTCTTGATTGACAATCATTACGGTCCAATCATATCTCTTGTTTTATAATTACAATCACAGGTTCTGGAATTTCCCACCAATCCCATGTTAGGATCAATAATTTGCTTATTTACATCAGCCAATCCTCTTCTTCGTATGCCCTCTTCATGTCTTGCAGTCTGGCGTGGCTTATGTTGCAAACACAAAGTTGGAATATAAGGATTGGAATGGGAATGTTTAGGACTGTTTTGGCTTGCAATGGGTTGAAAATGTTTTTCAATCCTACCCACTTAAATACATACCACACAATCTTCAAAAACATCACTAGAGATTTTTCTTTGATCTTTGATGAAAAAGATACAAAAAGTATAAAAGTGTTATGTACAGTTTCTCTCTCTCTGGACAGACCTCTGCAGCTTCCGAAGCTCTCAGTCTGAATGTGAGGTTTGGATAAAGGATAATCATTGAAATCATCACCTTATCCTCATGTTCTGGGTGATATCTCAAGCCCTTGGTGAACAACTTCACACACTATTAATGTTCCCAGGGTGAAGCAGGAGTCCTGACAACTCCCATTAATTGTGTCCTGTGATGCTCTTAAGCCCATCTGCTGAAATGCATTGTGGGACTGTGAGGGCATCATCAAGATTGTCCATCACTTCTGTTAACTCTAAAGAGAAAGAAAGAGAGAGTCAAGGACTTTAATAATATATGGAATATTACTGCAACTGTTACAGTTGTTAATATGAGAAGAAAACAATGGATGACTGTTGAACAAAGAAGAAGGAAAAAAAGGGGCTGGACTTACTCAGAGTCAGGGGACACTTCAGAGATGCTCTGAGAGGTTGCAGAGAGAGGAGGCGGGGAAGGGGAGGGGCCTGCCGAAGAGACAGGGTTAGGGGGTGGAGTTAAGACTGAGGAGCTGAATGAGGCAAGTATAGAGGAGAGAATGTCCAGGTGTTCACTAGAGGGTGGGCGACTAGATGGAGCTCCGGGTGCCGCTGCAGATGGAGGGTACCTACATGGTGGGGCGGAGTCTAGACGCCCACGGCGAGAGGGCAGGGTTTCTTGGGGCTCCTCTGTGATTGGTGGAGGAGGTGAAGAGGGTGGGTGTGGCTCAGGGTGTGAAAGCTGTCGAGGCGGCAGGGTTCTTAACCACTCTCTGCAGGGTTGAGCACCATTAGTCTCCAACTGTTCACGAGAGCGACTGCTCATAAGCGCTCCTCCAAGGTGCTCTCGAGAGGCCTGCTGCCTTGTTAGCATGTTAAGCTGCGTTCTTGAACCACTTAATGAACCCTCTGCCCCCATTAAACCCGTCATCCCACCCCTAGCCATCAGATCCTCCCTAGAAGCATGGATACTATGAACAGGGCCCAGCCTCTCTCTGGACCCACCCAGGTTTTCAGCACCGAGCTCACGTCGTCGTGGCAACAGATCAAGGTTGTCACGGGAACGCTGTCGTCGGGCAAGCGAATCCAGGTGTTCGCGGGAGGAGTATCGGGAGGCAGGTTGGGACAGCGAGCCAGTGCCAGAATACATACGACCATAGGAGGCAGCCGGGACGCCCCGGTGCCCCAACGTGGAGGTCCTGTACCAAGACATCTCACTGGGAGCTCGACCCACAGCAGACAGACCCACAGGTGGGCAGCCCAGACGATTCTTTAGTATTCCTGTGAAAACAAATTATGGGTAGAAAATTACTCATGTGCCATCTATTTGTGCTCATGCTTATGAAAATGCTTATGGCATTTTCCACAAACTGAATACAAATCAGACCAAAATGAATCACCCTTGCGGTGTCTGTGTGTGAGACCACTCTCATCCCCACTGGTCAGTGCTGCTTCCTGCTGATTATTATTAGCTGCGTCCTTGCTGTAATCGCTCCCTAGGCGGCGCTCCGAGCCCCATTTCTGCAGTGAGTGAGCCTCGCACCCCTCCAGCGCTGGCCAATAGGAGAGCAGATCATTGCCATCCAGATCTAACACATAAATAATTCCATACACTAACAGTTGTGTATCACAAAACTAACCAATTGGAAGCTGCCTCACCTTTAAGACCTCAAACACGGACTGTGCCTCATTTATTGGTTATGAATTTAGGGCACTACTGTAGTAAAGACTAAATCCACTAATTCACTGGTGGCTAGTTAACCTTTTAGACTATTATGAAGTTGTGCATTATAATATATATTTTTATCATTATGCTATAATGTAACATTGTTCATCTTTATTAGCTGTTAAAAAATACAATGCTATTATGAAACATGCAGAACAGATAAAGATACTGGCATTCTGTCAAATATAATAAAGCTTACAGAATATAAAATTAAAATTGGCATCTTTTTAACCTTCTTGTAATGACTCTAATACATCCCTCAATCTACACATTCATTCATCCATTCAGCGATTGATTGATTCATTTATTCAAAAGGAACTACAGAATTAAATCTTTATACCTTTTCCACCGTTGTGTGTGGGTTCCGTAAGCAAACGTTCGCCGTGAGCAGTTCGTTTAAAGCGCCGTTGGATGCGTCCTCGCAGACGAACGTTGTCCTCGCTCTCAGAAGAAGGGATGGACAAACTTCTCTCCTCCTCCAATGAGAGATCAGAATCAGAGTCTGAATCCTCACCTGTTAAAGACGGACAGAAAGAATGAAAATAAGAGGAAAAAATCCTAATTCAATCTAATAGGTTGATTTGAAACTAAACCTAAACCTACCATTGACCCTAAATCAAATCCAACAATCTGATTGGCTGATACAAATGTTGTTTCAAGACCAAGAACACATCCTACTAGCTGAAATTACAGTGTGTGTGTGTGTGTGTGTGTGTGTGTGTGTGTGTGTGTGCATACAGACACGCAGGTTACTGTATGTTATTGTACCTCTGTTGCGGTGGAACATTGCCACGTCCAGGTCAGTGGCCCCAGTGTGAGTGAGATTGTGTTCGAGAGCCTGTCGTGCCAAGAGATTCTCCCTGAAAAACACACATTAATAATACATCCGTTTTCAGCTTGTCCATTTACAACAATGCAAACAGTGCAGGCCATCAGTTTATAACATTGCACTCTGTGTAATGCATGCTTGAATATGTGTGTATGGTTGGCAGGGACATGATATACCAAAGTTCATATAAATAATAAATGAACTGTATTAAAAAAAAGCTACAGTATATGAAAATCTATCATTTGGAAAATTCTGTTTACATAGATGAACTAGTTAACCGTTTAGTAAGTCAAAAAAGGATGAAAAAAGCTCATTTATTTTGCAGAGTGTATTATTGGGACATTTTATTATTAGTTTAAGTAGTTATTAGTATTATTAGTTCACACACCTCGCGCTGCTCACTGATGATATAGTTGACGCTCCAAGCGTGATTCGATGCAATCCACTTTGCTCCAGCAAGGAGGCGCTGTTGTACGGGTTTTGGCCCTGCGCACACATACAGCAGGTTACGAATCCACATGCTTATTATCGCTCCACGAGCGCAAATACAGGTCGGGTGGGTTGACGATCTGCGTGTGGAGTGATTGTCATGAATTATTACGTGTAAAATACGTGTTTGTGTTGACTAACAGTAAGCTGTGGGGGTCTGGCAGGTTCTTCGCCGGGGCTCTTCTTGCCCAGGCAGGCCAGTTTCCAAGCCTCCTGCACCTCTGAGTTCAGCAGTGTGAACACCAGAAACACAGCCAAACCCTGAGAAACACAAGCTTCAGTTAATGCACTGCAGGAGAAGTACAGCAGACCTTCCATGACCATTTAAAAAAAAAGTGTACTGTAAAAATGTTGTTCCTGCTCTATACATATGTATGTGTGTGTGTGTGTACACATGTATGTATACACATGCATGTATTTTTTTACTTTATTTTCCTTTCATTTAGATATACATTTACTTCTATACGTATGAATTTATACCCACCTGTACGCAACAGAGGACGATGAACAGATAGTAAAATGCCAGCACACTGTTGTTAACAGCCATCAGACCAAATAACCAAACACTGGTACTCAATAATAACAGGAGGAAGGCACTGCGGATAGTAGAACTAAAAAGACAGAATATTGATGTATAATGTACAATAAAAACTCATTATTTCCATTTGACACTCATGACACTGAAAGATGCATCTCTGGTTTCTGCAGGAGATGTAACCAACATAAAAAGATTACAATGAGAATTACTTGTGTAACCTTGTTCTGCTTATATATTTTATATATGAGAATTTATATAGGATTTATATAGTTTATCAGACTATATAAATTATATAGAATTAATATAGTCTAACCACTCACATCACTGGCAGCTTCTTTATTTCTTTCTGAGTCGGGTTACATGTCATACGCAGGACCATTAAAAACATTCCACCATTCATCTGTAAGAGAGAAAAACATCATTCATTAATTTCCTCTACTGTTAATCTGAATAATGAACTCAGGATCAATCAGCATATGGGTTTTATACAACATAAGGATGTAAATCACTGTCTAATACCCTGGACAGCCCTGCGCACACACACAAACTCTCACACACTAACACAAACCCACGCTCACTCACTCACTCACTTACTTACACAAACATGCACACACACACACACTCTCACACGCACACACATACACACAGGAGCATAATACCAGTATGACGACGCTAACTGGTCCTGCAAAGCTCCACATGAGTTTGTCATACATGGAAATCCAGCAGAAATCTGGGTTGCCATATCCCTCTGGATCCAACCCCACTGCCAGGCCTGCAAAAAACACATCACAGATCATGCCTTGCAAATGCATTCGTGTGTGTGTGTGTGTGTATGTGTTTCTACCTGTAATAATGGCAGGAACTCCCCAGCCTATAGCATAGTAGAATCTCATAGCACCATAGTTGATGTTTCTGGCTTCTGTCTGCATGCGGTATATATGTAGCGCTTCCACAAACAGCCATGCGAAAGCCGACATAAAGAAATAATGGAGAAGAATGGCAACCACTGTGCACAGGAACTGTAGGAGTTAGAGAACCAATCAGAGAACAAACAGATTGTAAAATTAAGGATTAGTAATAAAACCTTTAATATTGTAATCCATTATTAATTGAAGAAATTAATTAAACTTGAATTCAGAATACGTCTTATGAAATCCCTTATATGGTTAGGAGCAATTTGCCATTTTGCTTACTTTAAAAATACATGCACATTAAATAAACCAGCGTGATAAATATTACATTTTCTTAATTTGAGCTGCATAAATCACATAATTCAGGCCAAATAAAATGTGTCCAAGTACAAATTCTAGGCACAGATTCAAGTCAACCTTTGGAAAAACATCTGTGTCAAAGTTGTGGCTTAGTGGTTAGTACATGTGCTCTGTTGTGGGTTCAAAGCCAGCACCCAACATTCTCCCCATCTTTTCTACATAATTTCTATGATTTCTACACAAGAAAATGGCAAAAGGCCAAAAATCTAAAGAATGAATCAATAAACAAGCAAAACTGGATTATGAATGAATACGTCTCTGTCCCACACCCACATCCCAGCACAGCAGTTGAAATTAATGAACTCAGCAGTAACAGGCTTTTAGTGTGAGTGGTTAGCACTCAAGAGAATAGTCGGTTTTAGATGGTGTTAACCTGCTTTAGAAGACAGAGATGAGCGCATCAGTCAGAGAAAGAGAGAGGCTGTGCTGTAACAAGCCTAGAGTCCTAGATCACACTTAGGTTTAAGTGATTTCATGACCAAATTATGCTAATGGCTGTAATGTCAGTTTCTGAATGACATATTCACACTGCCTGGTACTTTATTCTAACAATAAGTCTGTCTCCCGCTGAGCTAGCCTATTCATAATCTTCATGTCCCACTGTTACACTTGACATTAAAAGCTGTGAATATACAGTGCAAAACACAAAGAAAATCTTGTCCATTTATACCTGGAAATGTACAAAATGTTGTAGAACATTTTAAATAAAAATAATTGAAAAATGAAAATGAGTTGTAAGATTCTGTTAATTTCTTTATTAAAATGTAACTGAATCTGTGACCTTAGCAGTGTTAACATTATTTTATAATTGGTCAGATTTGCAGTTTGAAGATCAGATTTGCATACTAGTAAATGTCACTGAAGCATTTTAAATACTTTTAAATTCATGTCAAATTTAAATTCACTGAAACTGTTAATATGCTGCTTATTTGTAATCGCATATTTTTACATTATCTAATGCAAATAGAAACATTTTTTCACTAGCGGCATCTAATCTTATTCTTGTGTTAAATGTAGATTGTGTCTTTGCTGTGGTTTCTTTGTTTCCATCGGTAACCTGCATTCAGACAGACATACACACATGCACACACTCACACACACACACACGCACTGACCTGTTGTTCAGTCTGGTTGATGCCCAGCAGGTATGTGAGGTGTGACAGGAGAGTTGCAGCAGCCATGTTGGAATGAATACTGCGTGTGTTTGATTTCAGTCCTCTCAGACACGATAAAACCACCACCGTTAGCAACAACGCAGCCATGGAAACTGAGAGCGAGGAGTATGTTACTATGGCGAGGGTCTCCAGATCACCCTCCAACTGCTGCTTGGCAAACAAAAAAGGAAATGCTTTAAGAAATGATGCCTCTGTTTGCGATTAATTAAATAACACATTTAATTACTAACTACTAACTAACAACTATTGTATGTATGAAAGGTTTTCAGTGAATTATAGTTGGCATTCCACATGTGTGTTTTTGTGTGTGGTACAGCATGTAAATGTGTGTGTGTGTGTGTGTGTATTTTACCTCTCTTTGTGAACTATCCATAAGGACTCCAAACGTTCCCAGTCTGTGACACTGGCAACGCACATGTGATGTGTTTCTGTAGACCACACTGCAGTCTCTCACAGTCCAACAGCCCCCTGTTGATACACTACACACACACACATTCAGTAAATGACAGTCTGTTCTGTACCGCAATATTATTCAAAGCTTCTTGACTGCTTTCGCTTTGGGTTGTAGAATTTACATTTAAATGCTATTAAGTGATGACTCAACAAAAGTTCCCAAGTCCACAAGTTACCAGCATTTTGTTGGGCAAGTAAACTGTAAGTGCACATAGAATAAATGTTATTTTGCACAAAACAAATTAAAAATAAAAGTTATTTTGTGCACTTATTGTACAATACCACCAGGTCAAACCACTACAACTCCAGGTCATTTCAAACCACTACATTGACTTACGGGCTGCTGTGGTTCCACTGAACACACAGAGGTTTACTGCGGTTGCTGGTCTCCAGCAGCCGAAACTCCAGCAGGACAGGAGAGTCCAGAAAACCCTCCACAAATGTCTGATTGTTATATACAGACACACTTACTACAGGGGAGTTCAACACAGGGTGTCTGGGTAACCTGCAGGAGAGACATGCACACACTGATGATCAAACAAATGCATATTGATGTATAAGCATGTTATCATACACCACACATTATCCCCATACCTGACACCACGGCGATCTGTGTGGTATTTTGGGGGAAGTGCAGCCCCCAGGCTTCGATAGATAAAGACGATGACGATGGTGACGGGCGCCTCTTGCAGTGCCAAAGAACGTTTTGCTGTTGTTGCTTCTACCGTCTGATTGGCCAGAAGGTTTACAGGGCTGGATGGAGATGGAGCTGAAACTAAAGTTTTGAGACTTATAGTAGGCAATAGTAGGAAACCAACATTTGGTGTTTGCTAGTTAGTTGCAGGTGGTATAAGGGGGAGGGAGCATTCTCATTCTAGAGAGCATCTGATTGGCCAAAAATCTGTGTAGTGCAAGATGAGTCATCAATAAGTTTAGTCCTTTGTTTAAATCTTCTAAATATGCATTATCAATTTTTTTTAAGTATACTAGCATATACAGTAGATGCTCCCAGAGCTATCACACATTGTAATTATAATTTTGTGAGGTTTAAATGCATGTTTGGGTATTTGACTATGACTTACAGAGGTTGCGCTGTGGCACTAGTGCAGTAGGGGGCAGCACAACATGTGTGTGGGCATCCCAAACAGCTTGACCTCGGAACAGAGTGCTGTGATACCGTGGAAACCGTCGCCGCACATGTGTATGGTTGTCAATGCGATCCAGAGTCATGACTGCAACAAACAAACACACACACACACATAGTGTCAACTGCAGCGCTTTTGCTTTTTATAGTACAGTTTCTCTGCTTACGAAACTGCAGGTGTTAGTCTCCTGTCCACATACACATTCATCTTACTCATCTTTATTGCATGCTCAGGTATTTCTGACTTCTCTCTAACCGAGTAACTGGAGGAATAGATGGTCTTTAACAGGACGATGTTGCCACGGCAACAATCTGTGAGGTGATTTTGACACTTCTCTTTTTCTCTGTTTAATCAATATGTGTTTGTACATGTTCATAGTGCATGCAGAATATTAAACATAAACAGATCAATCCCATCTAAAGTGCAAGAAATCCGATAATCTTTCATCAATGGTGTGTAGTGGACCTTTCAAAACATGACTTTTAACTTATGTCACACTTACTCCCTTAACATTCATAGCACACTATTAGGAGCTTCATAATACAGCAAGGAAGACAAAAGAGAATGTCTAACTCCAACTAAACTTCATTCACTGGTTTTGCTTGAAAATTACTGGCTTCTTCATTGATACAGTGTGGTCAAATGATGACAGACAGGTGCTTACAGTGCCATAACTTGTGTCATCATGCTGGTCTATATAAAAATCAAGTAAATAAAGTGTTTTTGTGATGCTGACCAATATTTGGAGCAACGAGTGCCACTGGGTTGAGGTAGGTCTGTTTCATGTTCTGGGCAAGCGTGCGGGCGTACTGTTCCAACAGATCGGCCAATCCCGCTGCTCCGCTCTGACCTGAACTTTGACCCCTCCACAATGCAGCACTGCCCGGACCCAACAAAACACTGCAGCCTCTTAACACATTCTGAGAGAGAGAGGGAAACATACATGAAAGAGAGACAGAGAGATGAATAAGATAACAGTAATATATTAAATACTATCAAGATTGGTAAAATTAAACCCTAAATATACTGCTATTCATCAGCTCCTTAAGATAAATCATACCTCATTGAAATGTGCATCCTGAGTGGCTGTCAGACCAAAGCCTGATTGGAGGCCCTCAAAGGTCAGGAGGCGGGACAATAGCCGCTCTGCTATCTGAAGGTCATTGCCATAGAGACGGGTTGTTGCCTCTGTGACATCACGAAGTTGATGGGCCAGTTTTTTCTCAAAGATGGTGCTTAGTTCAGTTTCATTTCTTTCCAAAGCCTCAAGCTACACACACACACAGAAGCAAGAGTTACTGTTTTAAGAGTTAAGAATTACTGACCTTATTAAGTTAAAGATGTTTATATTAACAGATGCTTACATATATTTCACAAGACAAATTACAAGGGCATGTCAAACTTGAAAAGGATAATTTATGTTTGTTCTTTGTGCTTGGTACAAAAAAACACTATTTTTTTCTGCATCTATTTTGGCATTAGTATGGAAGCAGATTTAAAAAGTGCTTTATCACTTTTAGCCATTTTTTCTTTTAAATATTTGAAAGCTACACAACATAGAGATTCTGAAACACAATGAATGTAACTACAGGTGTGAAAGTTAGTACTAACTCCAGGAACTCTACATTTCTGGCTGGGTGTGTGAGAATGTGTATGTGGCTTCTTACAGCCATGTTCAGATCCACAAAAGGAGGAGAGGTACAGTTATACAGATCAGGGTCCAGCCAGCCTCTCTCTCCATCACAGTGACGAATTGCAGTTCCTGCAGAAAAGATGAATGAAGGGATTAGTGTTTAAAAATAGATTTAAACCCCTAGAGTCAAAGATGCATTCAAAAAGATACACACTCACCTACTGATCCTTTGGGACATGGAACAGCTGCAGGCAGGTTGAACTTTGTTCTGGGCCACCAGATTCCTGGTGTTATGGATTTAGGACATCCATCATAGATCACTGCAAAAAAACACAGATGAGCTGAGAAATAGCTCTATGTAATCAACAATGTATGCATATATGAATGAATGGATGCTCACCTTCACAGCCTGTTTGTGTGACTTCAGCAAATGGGTTGTCACACATGTTGCACTGTCGTCCAATCACGCCAGGTCTGCACTGGCATTGGCCGCTTTCTGGGTCACATGACCTTGAGAAGGAGCCCACTGGGTAGCAGTCACAAGGCAGACACGTGTCACCGCCCCGCCGTCGGTAATGAAACTCCTGAGACATACAAACACATAAACAATTACACACAAACAAACAAAAACACACAATAAGGAAACAACAATGCATACACATGCAATTTCCCATAAAAAGACATTATACACATAAATACACAAACAAAACAAGATGACCATTATTAAATATTAACAAATTCAAAAAGCAGCTGTGATCAGCTATTTCCACAATGATAAATAAAAACACTGGGTATTTGAAAAGCCTGATGTTTGCGCTTTCCACAGGGAGGAATGTAATATACAATGGAAATAATGAGCAGGTCTGATGCAGTAAAGCGTGGGGTGAATAATACTTTATTGTACAACTGCTCCCCAGAGTGAGAAACACCATCTTTAATCTCCCTTAATTACACTTAAACATGCACCCACACAAACAAACCAATTACTGCCTCCCCAATCAGCCATACTTCCAAGCACAATCTATAACTGAACGTCTGGGAATATTAAACTGGAGTCAGGACTGCGGCCTGGCATTTGGGCATGTGCTTCAAAATATTACAAACACATTATGTGGGTATTTCTGGCCTTGTGGTTAGAGTGGAAAACTCGTGTTCAGAAGGTCACAGATTCGATTTTCAATGCCAGCAGAAAATAACTGCATTGAATGGCTACCCATGTGACTTCTCACATTGGTGCTCATGTGGCCAACGCAAGTTCTGGCCTGCAACACGCCCTATTTCTTCCTTTCTTCTTTCTCACTATTATTTGCCGTTTTCTCTAGATTGTTGTATAAATATTTTACACATGGCAGAAATATTCTCATTAATGTAAATGCATGTTTTAAATTTTTAATTCATCACAATCTGGTCCTCAGGTGATCTGCAACTACCTTCACTCTCTTGAAATTTCAGATCGACAGGAACGTCACGTCTTCTCAGGACACATTTCAAGAGCCTCAGACAGCTGCTGGGTGTTTTTCCATTATTCAGTTGCTAAAACACTATGGCAAATTTCCTTGCTACCAGCTCAGATGCTTTAAACATCTGAGCTGGTAGGTTTAAATACAGATCAGTTCTTCAGATTACAGATTAAGGTCAAAAATCTGGATTAAAGGTCTTTGGGTTAAAAGGATGATTCTATTAGTGGCGTATGTGTGTGTGCGCGAGATGTGCTTGTTAAACACTGCTGCGTCTGTACTCTCAGTTCACATGAGGAATATTAAAGGATTACGTTTTATTATCCGTGATACACTGATTATGTCTAGGTTGTGTTCAGATTTATGCAAATAAGGCAAAAACAACTGTGCTGCAACCAATCACTGTAAGATAAAGGGAGTGATGTCATAAGTGTGTCAGCACCTGTTATTTTCATGGATTTGATGTTAATGTCACATTTTAATATATTACAGTAATATATATATATATTAGTAATATATTACATTAGAATTCCATTACAATTTGCACATTTTTCATTGTAAATGGGTTAACAGAAGTGTATTGAATTTTATTGGCCACATATGAAATGAAAGTAATCATAAACCATACTAAAGAAAACCACACTGCTGTACATTTTCCTGACCCCTCCTCCACTTTAAGTATCTCTGTGCATTGTATGCGCTTGTGTGCAGATTTCCTCCGCATCAGTGGACCTGTACGGTTTATTGTTTACAAAGCCTGAGGCTAGGCCAAGACTCAGAGCATCTATTTCAGTGATATCCCTGTGGTACTCTAAATAATCACTTACAGCCCCTATAACATGAGACAACAGTATGCAGTCTACACCATATAGACTACACCATATAGAAGGTTATTAGAGCCCCTCATCACAGGGCCTGGGGTCCCATTCCCGGTGTGCATGTACCTTGCAGCGACAGTGTCCAGTGGTCTTATTGCAGTCAGTGTCAAAACCTTTGCTGGCATCACAGTGGCAGGGTCCACATGCTGGGCTCCCCCACCAACCACGAGGGCATTGCTGCTCAATCCTAGAAAAACAAACACAATCAGATTTGATCAAATACCTCTGCAGGACAGATCTGACAGAGAATGACAGAAAAGGAAATGGGCAATAAACTGATCAAAGGAGGCAGCTGTTGTGATGGATTTGGACAAGCGTGTGTGTGTGTGTTTGAAGTAAGGGTTGAATTAGGTCACGTGAATCTGAGCAAACTCAAGCCTACACACACACACAAACACACCCAAACACACACACCTCATGAGGACCAAAAATGGCCCTACAACGTCATAATTTACTACCAGAACCACAAATACACACACACAGCTATTAATCTGAATACATTAATAATACCCATCATTTACAGATTAATCTGGTACATATATTTGTCTGTTTATTAGAGCTTAAACAGCAGAGAGGTAAGAGAGCTCTAACTGGGGCAACAGGGCACAGACAGGGCAGACTTTCAGTGAGCTTATGTAATTGAGCACATTTTGTAATTATGTGTGTAGTGTGTACCTGTGTTGGCAGTATTGTCCATAGTGGCTGTCATCACAGTCACAGATGTATCCGTGAGATAAGCTGGGCTTCCTGTGGCACTTGGCTTGATTCTCACACGGGTTCAGATGACATGCATCCATGCAGCTCGTACCATAGAATCCTTAAACACAGAAACTCTATTACAACACAAACCTCACGTTTCAATGCTGCAGTTTCCTTATTGGCCAACAAGTTCCCAGATACAGGACAATCTTCAAATACAAGATGTTCCCAGATATAGAAGTATGACCTCATCATATATCTATTGGAGGAGATGCCATAATTGGGCCAAACACACACACACACCAATTAAACACAACACAAATCATACAGTCCACTGTCACACACCTCACACTAACATCATATCTGAAGAACACTGTAGCTGAATGAAAAAACCTCAAACTAACACACCAAACAGGAACCTTAGCCTTGAACTCTTCATCACTACAGCCACAGAAAAGCCTCCAACTGCATGACAAATGATCAAAAGATACAATAAACCCATTTATCTCTCTGTCTCTGGCTCGCTCTCTCTCTCCCTCAGCAGAAAGATGCTGAAACTAAACAGCGTGAGCAAACCTTGACTTCATCATCCTATTACGAACAATGAAGAAAAATCACTAAATGAAAAGCAGTAATAAATCTTTCAATGCTGATGAAACATTTAACAGAATCAGAGTTAAATTCTAAAACAACAAAAACATCACATTCATCCAACGTCCCACTCATGAACACATACAAAACCAGCTCTACGTGGTACAGAGAGCTTTATTAGAAACGTTAAATTATGTATGTGAATTCAAACAACAGAGCAAGTCAAAGGGAGAGAAGTATATTTCTGTTCTGAAATTTAGGCATTCGTGTGTGTGTGAGAGATTTTGTGTGTGTGTGTGCAGTGTGTGTGTGTGTGTATATTTTCTACCAGGAGGAGGTCTAAGAGATTAATTCAGAGTTTATTAGGCGAGTCTTTGATATCTCTTACTGCACAGCACTATTAATAACACTGAGGCTGATGCAACTCCAGCAGCATAATAATGAAGTCGATGTGTCTGTGAGGATCTTCATTTAGGTGTGAGAGGAGCTGATACAACATGATGGGAGATCTTGTTAAGGACCAAGCGCACAGAATAAACAAACTATCCATCTATAAACAAACTCTCTGCTTTCTGAGCTGATACAATCTGGTGTTTCCATTTTCACAGTATTATTTCAATATTATTTATTGAATATTTTAATATTCTGCATTAGTCCTACATACACTAATCAAGCTATATTTGTAACATTTACCCTGAATTATTTCACTGCTTTTAATGAAACACAACATGCATTTGGAAACGTTTATAATTCACACAGCATAACATGCATCACAAAATTTTGGATACAAAAAAATAAATACGGATCTTACCAGGTTCACAAACACAGGTGTGTTGATCCCATTCATCAGTGCAATGGCTGTGGGAGGGGCAAGGGGAGGACGTACATGGGTTGTCAACATTACAGCCAATCTCCACCTTGATTGCTTTGGAAGGGCGGGGCAAAGCAGGGGAATCTGGACGCACCCCCAGACGCACTCCCTGAGGACACGTGCCAAAAAACACACAGATAAAAAACCAATACAAGCATTTCGACACACACATAATTCAGACTGAACATACCAACATGTATTGATTGAAAAATTATATAATATTAATAATAATTCACATTTGTCGCTCAGCAATTTGCTGTGTAAATGCCTGTCTGACTGTACCCAGAATATTATTACCTCAGTTCTCAAAGTTCTCATTAATTATTCAGCAAACTATTGACTCTATTAGGAATTGAAAGCTACCAATAATTCATACCTTTAAATTGCAGTACAGTGATTAAAGCAAATAGCTGAAGGTGAAATTGTAACAGGTATTAAACAACACACCTGAACACAGCCACGTATTCCGTTCTGAACCTCTCCTGAGCCAAAAACTCCACCTACATGCAGGTGCTTCACCTTTACACCATTAATCTCATTCCCAACAATTACTGTTCCCTGTGACAGAGAGAGATTCATGAAGACAGGCAGAAGAGAGGGGGGGGGTCATTTAATTACTTTTAAATTTGTGTGTAGGTCAGTGTTTCTGATCTGATGTTTGTGTTTTAATGTCTGAATCTTGATAATCGTGCTACATATCTGTGTTTGTTTGTAAACAGGGAACAATGTTTACAGCACAGTTAATATTATTACAGCAGTGATCCGTGTACGAGTTTAATCCACAAAAGATTAGATGATGAAATTCTACAATTCCAGATGATGGATTACAATTTAGGATTATAGCAGTGGGTCAGTGGATGGAATAGGGTTAGGGAACCCCTTTTGTATGTTTGTGTGTGTGTGTACCTGATACAGTCCGAAGTCCAGTCTGACTGTAGCAACATATCGAGTCTCTCTCCCGCTCCTGACATCACGGAGCTCCAGCTGTAGGTCATGCCAGCGTCCATCACTTACTTGAACCTGATCCAGCCTCAACCTGACGGGCCGAGCTGATCCCCGGGCCACAGAAAACACCAGCTGCCCTGACACCACCTGGAACCAAACACATACACCATACACTCCCTCTGGTTTAATTTTATTACTGTGTGTGTGTGTGTGTTTGTATTGGGGTGGGTGTGTGTATTGGGGTGTGTGTGTACCTGAAAGAGTAGGTTGGTGTTTTGTCCAGCTTGAGCATGCAGGAGAACTCCTTCCTTTGATCGAGTGCGGAACACAAGGCCCATGTACCAGGGCGTGCTGATAGTGACATCATTCTTTAGGTCCCACCACAGCGCGCTGTTACCAAGGAAACGATGGGGGTGGGACATCACTGTGAAGGAATCATTGCAGCAATATTACCTTCAACACCGAATAATAATTCCAGTTGAAAGCGTCTTGTTGCTGTTAGGTTTGTGTAGCAGAGAAAAACAGAAATTATGTGTATATATGTATGGCTTATTTTTTTGTGTGCATGTGCAGGGTCAAAAATTCAATTTGCCAATGGAAGGTAAAATCAGAAAATAAAGGTCAATAAATAAATAAATAACTGTCAATAAATCTGTATTTTGTATCATATTGTGTATGATTTGCATCATATTGTGTATCATATAAATATGTGGCTGTCTATCTTGCGTATTGGTGACAAACAGTGCAGGTTTTTGCATCACTCAAAACATGTGCAAAATGAGCCAGTCACTGTCTAGTGAAAAAACTGCATCTGTTACTATAAATGTTGTTGACTGTACGTAAACTAGGTCAAAACTATTATTATAGTTAATCATCATTCTTCTTATACAATGTAGTGTTACAGTTCTGAATAAAGTTAGCGGCTAACTGGACACAAATTCATTTCAATTACCCAGCCTAACCAATTTTCGCTTGCATTTGGTGCTTGTTATATTCTATAAATTCTGCTTGAAATGTGTTAAATTGGGACCCTGTGTGTCTGTATGTCTATGTGGGTCTCACCTTGGCTGCAGTCTTTCCCTCCAAACCCAACCGGGCAGTCGCAGGAGAAAGTCTCCCAGCTCACCCTGCACGTGCCTCCGTTTTGGCAAGGGTTCGATTTACAGAAAGGCAGCTTGGCACTGCAGCCTAACGAAGACAAAGAGCTTTAAATCTTAACTGGCTGCAACAGCCAATCACAGATATCACAATCCTTAGCCAATGGCAGGCCAAGAAGATTACATCATTACAGCTGCAAACATTTATGCTTAACAATGGGACACAACCCCATTGGTTGTTTTGGTCTTGCACTGTTCTGATTATGTAAACAGGAACACAATGTTTTTTTTTGCAGTAATCACAAATACCCCCAAATGACATAACTGTCACCACACATACCTGGTAAAGTTCCATTGTTAGCAATGAACCCTGCCATGTCCACAGGCCTGTTATCAACGTGTAGGTCTTTCATGCAGCCAATAAATTCTCTTGTACTAAATGGAAAATTTTCTGGAAGATTTGGAACACCACCCAGAAACAGTGGGCCGGTCAGATCCAAAGACCTGTGGGGGCAAAAACAAAGATGGAGAGAATGATAGAGATATTAAACATCTAAACCAGTGTGTGTGTGTGTGTGTGTCTGCACTCACTTCTTGCTGCTGGTCTGTCTGCCTTGAGCGGCGCAGCTATAGTTGCCGAGCTGAACTCCAAACCTCAGAGAAACGGCTGCATCACAGTCATCTACACTCAAGACTGCAACCTTCTCATCAGACGGCCCCTGAACCTCACCACT
>JBAJNP010004665.1:0-32490 GCA_036877545.1 Yasuhikotakia modesta | reverse complement strand
TACATGCCAGATGTCCTTCCAACCTCTCTCAACTGGCCGAGTTCTGCAAGGAGGAGTGGGCAAAAATCCCCAAAGACAGATGCAAGAGACTGGTCAGTGGTTATAGAAGATGTTTGGTTTAAGTAATGGCTGCAAAAGGAGGTGCCACAAGCTACTAAATAAAAGGCTTCACATACTTATGCACATGTCAAATTTTCAGTTTTTGTGAGATTAACCCCTTTTGTTCAATAAATAATGACAATATATCCTTTTTTTGTTTGTCTATCATTAGCAAGTCTGCTTCACAAATTGGGTTTTGGATGTACATTTGATTAGGTTATTTTATTTTTTTATTTTTTTTTACACAAAACCTAACCATGTCTGGAAGGTTCACAAACTTTCAAGCAGCACTGTATATATATTTTGATTACATCAAGTGGTCTGAAGTTTAGAAACATTTTTGCATATACAGAAACAGTCAGGATTACTAACAGGCTGGATTACTAACTGCAAAACATGAAAGAAAATCAGTAATGGCACCTGTTATTGATCAACCCTCTTTACTTTTAAGTGATGTGAAATAAACGAGTAGCAGTGAGGTTTAGGAGACAACAGTTGATAAGTGCACCATCCCTAACATTATCAAGTTGTTTTAAGTTGTATGTGGGCAGCTGGCTTTTGAGAGCTTCACCAGAATTATGGCTCTGCTCCAAACTTAAGTAAGCAACTTGTGGTCCACTGCCTACAAGCAGCTGTCTAAAGAAGCATCCAAATTACAATGTTCCAGACGGGGTACTTAAGAGTTTCCATAGTTCTTCCATGCACAAAATGTTGTGGCACACAGAAGATGTGACAATGCCAACATTTTGCAGTTAGCATGTTGCTAAGCTAACATAAAATGTAAACATCCAATCCTATTTTGAGGCAAAATCATTTTTTTTTTTGTTAAATTTCAATGTTTCCAGGTCTGATCATTTTATTTCTTTAATCCTGTCAGTGCATTCTGGGATTGCCTTCTCTGCAAAGGAAATATGCAACACTGCTTTAAAACCAATAAAGGATTAAAAGAAAGATTCCTAGAAATGAGCTTTCTTAGCCATGTCAAACACATGCTTTTGATAGGGTTGTTGAATTCTACACATTATTTATTAAAAACAAAGCCTTTCACAGAGTATGTTTAACAAAAAAAGAGAACATTTCTCAAAGATGATGGAAAGACCTACATGATGAATAGATTAATGTTACATGACAGACATTGATCTTAAAGAGCTCCTCACTAGATTAGAGTGCTATGGACTTCCTTCCTGGAAGCAGACAGACATAGAAGAACTCTCAGTCCAATGAGCAAACAACACACAGCAGATCTTCTGCTGCGCTGAGCACCACCTGCAAATGCTTTCAGCTTATAGGTTTGAGTGGAAAAATGGAACTAGTTGTGACAAACCACTGACCATTTTGTGACCACAGTTTGTAACAAGTTGATGCTTTTTAATCTAAACCAACTTACAAAGTTACAAAGTACCATTTACTTTTTTAAAGAAGTCCCAGACCTATTAAAAAACCAGTAAGCATCATTAAAGAAACCAGAAACATTAGGCAGAATCCGTTCTTTACAATTACATGTTTGAAACATGGTGAAAACTTGGCTAAATCAAATCAAATGTTCTTTCCTTCTGAGATTTCCTCCATCAATCACTGCCACTGCTCCAATTTTTCATGTCGGAAAACAGCATAGGAAGAGGAACACTGGAAAATGTGATCGTCTCGGCCCATATCATGTTAGTGCTGCAATCGGGAATGCCAGTAAGTCTCTAAAGAGCTCCATTTGTGAAAGTAGTATGAGCTTAGGGGCAAATGTGAGTGGTTTGCCTGTGTCTGAATCAAGTTTCTAGTCTTCATTCTGACAAAAAATATGGCTTCTGTGTTAGGACATGTAAATACAACAATCCCACACGGGCGGTCCTGATGACACTGAACCCCTTTCATCAGGAGTTCAATATCACAGCCAACCCCATGAGCAATGGTGGCAATTTACCTTCACTTCATATGGGTCTCACCTCTAATAATACTAGAGAAATAGCAGAGAATATTGGATATAGACACTTCTAATATGGAATCGTCTTTATTTATTGCTTTTAGATGGTTTAGTTCATTGCCATACCTATAGGTTGAGGGCAGCATATTAGCTACCAAATCTCTCTTATTCAGTCTCAAATTCAAGTGGATTTCAAATTCTTCAAGCATATAGAAAATCTTAAGTCAAAATTGTTATTCATATCAGTGCAGCTCAGCAACAAGAAATTGTGAATCCAGCTTTAAGAGGCAGAAAGGTCTCTGTTATATGAGGAACTAGAACAGAACTTTATGATGCTAAAAAGTTTCTGATCCCTGACTTTATGTAAACTTTTACCTGACAACTTGGATAAGTTTTTTATTTTTTCCGAAACAGAGAACTTGCTCAAAATGGTTTTTATGTCTCTGTGCTAAAAACAGAGTAAACAAAAACAGCAAATGGCAGAACAAAACCAATGTGGCTAAGTTCAGTAAAAAGTAAGGTGTAATGGGCAAATAAAGGACAGAATATAGTTAAAAATATAAAAAGGAAGGCTGTAATAATCACAGGTCTAGATTATTACATTTTGGAAGAAAATGAGATAAATTGTTAAATTATGTTTTTAGGGTGGTTACTATGTGGTGATTTAAAATTTCTTAATATAAATCGTAGCAAAGGAAGCAATGGCTGTGATTACTGGATTGGTTGGACATCAGATTATAGTTGAGATAACACTTCTAGCTTTGCCATTGCTCCTGGCAGTGGTGTCACCACTGGCAATATTGAGAATTAATAAAATTTCAATGTATGGACAACAGGGGTTAAAAAAACAGCTTTAAAATGACACGAGTTTGTATAAATTAGGGATGCTCATTTAAAAAAAGTTCTTGACTGACAAGAAAATCTTAAATTTTAAAGAAAGAAATGGTTTTCTCAATAAAGAAAACCTCCTTAAATTAGATTTTAATTAAATGAGAATGAACAAGTGTGTGAGCCATTAAAATATCACTTTTAAATATAATTTTTACACTATTTTTTGTATTTTTAACAAAAATACAAATATTATAAAAATTGTTGTTGTCAACTACTGGTCAGTTTCACACGTTCATGAATGAAAGTGTGTCATTCTAATGGAAATGCCAATACTTAATTGTGTCAGCTGGATAGCTTAAGATGTCTGCCGCACCTGTAACACAAGCAGCATGGCAACACTGACAGAAATAGGCCATTCAGTCCATGTGAACTAAATTCGATCCCAAATAAATGCATCCGATCCACTATGACCTTTCTGTGAATGACAAGATTGAAAAAAGAACACCTAAAGGGCAATCTGTGATCCTGTGGAACAGGGCTATTAATTATACCGCCGCAAATATGTCAGTTGGGATCAGAAATAGTAGTGCTGATGTCTGGAGGAAGAACTGAAAGAGATACTAGGGACAGGAAGACCAGTCTGGATAATGAGTGAATAAACAGCATGCTGTGAGTTGGCAGCTTACCAAGGTGACGTCCCGCATTGCCGTAAACAACCGACACGTAACGCTTTCAGTTCTTTATACAGTGTGGCTGAATTTGTGTTTCACATTTCAAACATTCACACTTTCATTTTGGTCTTAACCCGTATGACCTTCTTCTGTGGACAAGAAGTTGAAGTTTTCGAAGAAAATTCCATATAATAAAAGGACACTTGGGTGTGTCAAGCTCCAAAATAAAAAACAGCACCATATAAAGTGGTTAACACAATTAATGTGTAGTTAACAACCAATGGGTTCTAGCAATTTTATTATATTTTATGTTTTTTGTTGTATTTTTTTTTTTCATTTTTTTCACTTTGCAGCATTAGTCCCCATTCACTTCGATTTTATAAAACAGAATAACCAAAAATCCAGCTTCTGTGTTGCATTCAGACAAATGAATACCACACTGGTTTTGATCAACATGACAGTGAAAAATTAAGTATGTCAGACAAACTTTTCATTTTTAGGTGAAGTGTACCTTTAACCAAGCATAATATTTGAACTGGAACACAAGCAGTGCAGTACACAAGCAAACAGAACTGCTGAAATATGGAGTTAGGGCTGGGCGATATGACCAAAAAAATTCCACATTATTAAGGCAAATTATATTAGTTTTAGCAGTCAAAAACTTGTAAACAAAAGTTTCTTTTTTGCCTTAAAACAGTAAGTGTTAAAAACACAATAGCGCATATGTATTAAGTGACGTGGCTCTCACTATATTCGCCCGCTGTCAGTGGTGATGCAGACTTGGTTGTTTTCATTCAGACCCATGAGACCAGGGCATCAGTCAGGTTTCCGCAATAAATTACCCTGTATTACCCCTTTGGGGAAATATGCCATTTCCAAGCATTTACTCTTTAGATTTCAATCTCTGTCTATGAAATGCGCACTTAAGCTAATATACGAATCACACGTGCGACTCGTCTACGTGTCTGCGGTTTTTACAAGCTTACACGCAACATTGTTCTGATGTTGGTCGGAGGAAAAGAAACCAAAAATAAGCGACACTGCGAGCTGATGTGTTTTATTGACAATCTCCTCACCGCCTCCTCACCGCCTAATGTCACCTGCGATGACGCAACCTGCCGGTTTAGATCTGATTGGCTGTTTGCATGTCATCGGCAGCACACACTCATTCTTTAAAACTGATTGGCTGTTTATGATCCACAAACTGTACGCGTGGAATTTAATGACAATATTGAGGCTATACCGAAGAATTTTTATATCGTTATCGACAATTGCATACCGTCGATAAATATTGATACCGTTTTATCGCCCAGCCCTATATGGAGTGTGATTAAATGTCCTTGATGACAGACAGCAATCTTGAGATGACAGCAGGATGTTCCACAGGAAGTGCCGGGAAAGACAGTTATAATAAGCAGATCAGCTTCGACCTGATGTTGTCTGGAAATGTGAGGCCAACAAGCATCTTTATGACATGGGCAGTGAGGCAATGGGTTATACGGCCACCTGCCATTGTGATCTTTAGAGCACAAAGCTTTTCTGGCAGCTGGGGTGTATGTGTGACCAGTACTTCAAGGATTACTCCCGATTTCTCTAAACACCACAGGCAAAAACAAATACAGGGAGCCACTCCCTGGGATTTCATGCGTGTACTAGGATTTCATGTGACCTTTGAAAACTGCTGGAAGAGAAGATCGAGGAGCTGGGCACCGCAGCCATAGGACATAATACCACTACTGCTTTCATTTTTAACTTAAATAGAACTTATCGTTAGGAGCCAAGATGCATTTAACAGTGCCTAATACAGTGGAATTGACTGGGGTCTTACAATGCTCTTACAATGGTTTTATAAATATACTCCAAATATAGCTGCAAGCAAAAACAGGGAAGAAACCAGTTTTCTAGCTTTAATGACATTACAAAGTTACGTGAAGTGAATACAAATTACCTAAACCTCAAAAGATATTGTCAGTGTATCATGGTTTTTAATTAATTTATATGAATGAAAACACTGATGGCAGTGTTGAACTGAAACGTACTGTTACATAAGGAACTACAGCCTTCACCTGAAAGTTAAATGATTGGTCATTTAAGTTGCCGGTAGCTTTTATCAAAAATGACTGAAATCTAGCATTTTAGTTACATGATGCTTTAGTTACAATGATGCTTTGTGCAAATTAGATGAACAGGCAGAGACAATTTTAAGTCACTTACTTAAGTCATTTACTAGAACTTATTTTGGATTCTAGGCCACATGGTGGCAGAGGTCAAATTACAGCGCCACCTAGTGTCTGCTAGTGTGTGCCTATATGCCAGAGTAGTAGGTGAAAATTCTTACCACCCCACCAAATTTGGTCTCCCTCCAACTTACAGTCTTTGACACCCGGACACTTTGTGCTTGGACTCCTAATAAATGTAGCAGTTCTGTATCTGTAGTAAACAACCAATATGGAATTGAATTCACATTTATTTTTATAGTGCTTTTAGCCATACATATTGTTTCATTAGCATTAATTAGCTAATAAACAATGCTTATCCAGAGGTAGGATAGTTAATATACCAAAATAGCCTATAAAATACTGTGTGAAGATCTGTAAATAAATAACCTTGTTTCACAAAATAATTATCCAAAAATCTTCAAAGATAAAAACAGAAATATTTGATCCATTGCCACAGCTTATCCGATTAGTGGTTAGCATAATAAACATAAACCGAACCTTCAATGAATCCTCTTAATCTATGGGCACACAGGTACAGCAAAGGCACATTTCTGAAGAATCATCTACATTTGAAAAGCAAGTACAAGCCAACCCCTTTTTGAAGTACGGACCTTTAAGAGACATTTAAACTGTTTATTTAGCCATCACCAGCAAACGGGCGCTTACATTACCTTAAAACAAGAATCTCTGAGCTTCTTTTACAAGAATTGATCAAGGCTGAGAACAGAGAATAACAGAGAGAAGAAATTATCAGTAGCCTGTGTCTGTGGCACAGGGAAAGGGTGCAGGCTATGTTGCAGGTCACGGATAATTGGATTTAAGCAACAAACATAAAAACAAAGGTGAAAGGCTGACAAAGGGAGCAAACAAGCACAGGGTAAATCTGCAGAAAAACTGAATGGCTATTACCGAGGAACGTTTCACCCGATCAGGACTTTGGCCCAGCTAAGGAATGTTTCCACACAATCCTCACAACTCTCATTCACTCCTGTTCAAAAGAGTTTTGGGTGAATTCCAGAGAAGACTCCAAAACATGCAAGTCTTTTCTCAGCACACAAAGCTCTTGTTGCCCTTTTAGTGATAGCTAAATGAATGTAACACTTTGGAATCTATTTTGTCCAGAGAGAAAACATGCTGTTGTCAAGCATGGTGAAGACTGAGACTGAGGAAAAGACCTTAACAATATAATGGTATAATCAGGGTTTAGTGGCTGGTATAAAATGTTTATACCAGTGCAATGTAATACAAAGTACTTTTCTGAATGATTACCATGGTAGTGTGCCATGTTATTTACATGGCACTTTAAGATACCATAGAATTATTGCTGTTTTTATGAGGAAACAATTTTGAAGTAACAACATAGTAAAATCAACAGATTTAAAGAGAAAACCAATCAAATGGCTTCTTCAGAAATGACTAATGCGTTTTCTAAGTGAAAGGGGTGCTGTGTGGGGGCTAACACTAATGAATGAAGTGTATCTAAAATTCTAAAGCAATTTCGACTGCTAAGGTCATCTTCAACAGCCCTGGTTTCAGTGTATTTAATGCTGAAAGAAAAAGCAGATGTTTATGCCCTCAATTGAATTCACATACTCAGAAACATGTAACAGTTTATGTTGATGCTGCTTAGATTTGAAAGCTAAAAGAACAAAGACTAAATCTGATGACAGCAAAACAGGATGTGCAAAAACTACAAACTAGCACTATCCTTTTTTTTATTTAAATGTATACAGAGCTTTTCCACTGGAATTGTTTTATACAATACTGATATTGATAATACTTAATTTTCTGTCATCCTTTAGAAACTTTCAAATGGAAATGTAAAGCAGTCATAGTTTTTTGTAATCATTTTGATAAATACACATTTTTTCAATTTGGTTTTGAATTACAGCTTTGAATTAACAGAATTGTGACCAGATATTTTAAGTTCTCAATTTAGCAAAGAATATCAACCAAATCGTTGCCAGTGCAAATATTTTTACCACAACTGACAAGTGAAACTATTCAACTGGCACCAGTTGTGACGATACCAACTGTGCACATTTTGCCCCAGGTACCGCTAACATAATCTCAATGAACCATGAGAGCCCTTGATTAAAAACTTTGTCTGATCGTTACACCTACCATAATTAAAGAAGACTAAACAGCATGAACTGTTCAACAATTAGCCGACTCCCAACCATCTTCTCCCAATCAAGCCCTCAAGTCGGCACACAACCCTTATCTATTTAGCCAAGACGAGTAACAGCCAGCGGTACTTGACAGAGCAATCTTTCAGCAAATCCCTTCCCAAACATTCTCACACTGGCTGTTTCCTAACTGATAAACCTCCACTGGGAACAATGCAGGGGACTTGTACCACACTGCCAGGCACAAATCCTCACATCCTATCACCAAGCAAGTTTCATAAAGAATCAATACAAACCAGTTTTTGTGATGTGCTAACAAAACCTCCCTCTCACACTCACTGACTGCAGCTACTGTAGATAAGACAGAATGCTGATGTTGCTAAATGGCCCCAGAGAATGATTTTAAAAACATGTCCCAGCAGTACACGGGTGAGAGCAGACATATTACTCTTCCATTAACTACATACGTAGTTAAAATTGAAACAGCATTAGTAAAAGACTTTAAATAAATGAAAAGTAAAAGAAACTAATTAAAAATCCATAAACAAACAATATAAAGGCATTACTTTTGAATTGGTTTTAATGGATGCTATTCCTATTCTGTTGTGTTCTATGGTATGTATTATTTTCTTTTTTACATGTGTTGTACCTGTAATCCAAATTGCTGTGTGAACAGACATTTTATTTCCTATGATCCATATGTTTGTTTGATTTCAGCAAATATCAATACCAGAAAATGATTTTATATACAATTGCGCATAAAATTGCATTACACTGACCTAATGAAGATCAAATACTTTTACCTTATAAAGAGCATGTTCAGCCCTTAACTAACAGCACATTATTAATTGCTTATTGACATTACACATCTGAAAGCAATGACTGAGGCACACATGGCATAACTTATCAACTCACTGCAAGAACACTCACTGAAATACTGCGATTTATTCCACATGTCCTAAAGGTCCTATTGAGCTGCCTATACCACCATATAAAATTAAAGTACTATATTACTTAGAACTTGGTGATATACCAATATATCATACAGACTATTAAATGAATGTTTAAGATTAACAACATTTGCATACAATTGTAGATACAATTATACTATTTTATTATAGGCACTATATGACAATTAGTTAACATCTAATAACATTGCTGCATTGCTCTAATACCACTGCCTTTTCAGAACTTTTTTTATTCCATATTATTCTTCTAGGTAGCTAGTTCACATGGTTTTGAAACACAGTCCCAGTTATCCATGACATAGGAATACTGATCTGCCTTACGCAGAGCAGGATTAGTGATGCTCTGGCCTTAAAATAGGTCTGTGTATTTCATTGCATGCTATTTGCTACATCGGGTGCATAATAAACATGAAAGCAACATACAGGTGACCTTTAAAAAGACTTTGGAAACGTCCGGCACGTGTTACAAATGATTCCAAAAGGACGATCTTACAAGTGAACTCCTCTTCACAATTCATGCTTGCTTTAGTTATTAACTCGATATGAACTTGCGATCTCTAAAGCAAAAACAGCTGCATATTCGATTTGTTCGATTCGATCAGCACTGACCACAAAACACCTTTACACAGAAATTTTAACGCTATAAGCAAATTTTACTATATAAAGAATGGTAGACATCATTACATCTGAATCGATTAAAAATAAACAGTTTGATGTTTACGCTGACATATAAAATCAGCTTTCACGAGTGCTTCGTTACCTTTGCCTTGTCCATAATGCACTCGCTGAGTTAAGTATATACGGCAATTTTCGTCGGAATATTCGCTTTCTTTCTTCCCATCCAATTACTTCGCAGTTTTAATGTTTGTAACGTTTACTGATCACTGATCCGATCAGTGATTTGTGGACATGAAAAACAAGCATTGCACGGGATAAACAAGCATTGCACCGGTCTGATTAAATTGATACTTAAATGTGGTACAATACTGCTGGGTGTGTTTATCAGTTCATCTCAGCTGACTGGCCCGCGTATATCAACAACGTTTGAGAAAATACATTTATAAGACGAAATCAAAACAGACTAGTGTGACAGTTAATCAGATTTACGCACTTCCCACCTACCTCTTATGAATTTCCAGCAGTTAAGAGGAGAGTTTGGTGGAGATCCGTCTCGACTCCTGCTCAAACTGAATAAACTTTTCTCGGTGTTCCCTCTTTTCCTTGCTTGCTAACACACTTGCTAACGTCTTCTGAAATCTCTCCGTGATATGCCCCAGCAGCGACCACCGATTCTTCGTCCACCCGCAATTATCTCTCTGCGAGGAGGTGAAGTGTTACCGATGAACGCAGGTGTAGATAACGGCGCGTCCAGATTTTAGATAAAGTTTATATTCATCTCCTCCCGTCCAGCGCCATCTTTCCCGCGGGGCACGCCGGGTAATCTTCAGGAATCCTGAAGCGACGCGTTTGTTGCGCGTCCTCAAGTGTTGAAATATTGAGACTGACTGCAGGTGCGACAGAAGGAGCGTGACGCAACTTTCTTAGAAAACAAGAACACATACACATTGTTTTGTTGTTCTTTGCACCACAGTTGGAACATCTGCATTGTAAATCTTTGATATAGTTATAAAGCCTTGATGCTTTAAAGTTAAGCAAACCTTTGTGAAAAGTACAGGACATCAACTTTTCTGACCCCTGTATACCCTCTTGAGATTGTATTGACACCACACATCAATACAATCTCAATTATTAGAACTTACATTCGTTGGCCAAATCTGTAGCGTTGTAATGAATATGCACGTAATTGCACCAACTAAGTAACATTCAAGGTAGACCGAAACAGTATTTCATGGAGAGACAACTCAGCACCAGATGGCAGTCAAGGGTACTACTATGCCTCATTGCCAAGAGAATGTTTGTGCAGTTAATTGTATTATCAATAACAGTGTACTGAGACCTGGCCAGAAGTTTCCCTTTAAAGGTGTGGTGAAGTGACTATAGATAGATAGCTTTATAAATAAATACCTTCTCACACTGTTTGGGTGTAACAGAGCATTTTATAAACAGCTTTGTTTATTGAGAAAACATCCCTGTGTAAAATGAGATATTGTTGTCTAGGCTGTTTCTAAGGACCAGTGTCCCTTCATCTGACAGGCCGTGTCAGTATTAGGTTGAATACTAATGCTGAACCAGCCTGTTACAGAGGCAGACAGCTGACCTCAGAACAGCCGGCACAAAGCATGTGCTTCTAAAAGGGGTCATGGTCTGCTTGCCCCAGACCTCCTGCTATCTTGTATCGGAGAGCTGTGAAGGCAAACATTTGCATTTCAAGCACAGAGGAGAGACTTCAAATGACTCAAACCACCAAGCCTGCATGATTCATTTTTAGAACACCTGCGGTCTTACGTGGTCATGAAGCTGTCAGGGTGCCTGCACACATTCAAGCAAATCCCTTCAAATCCACAGGAACAGAACTGAGCCAGCCACATACACAGCTTCCTCTGTTTAGACCTCCACAGATTAAATAAAAGCTTCTTTTGTTTCAAGTACAATTTTATATAAATGCCCACAGAATCTGAAAAGAAAAATGATTGTCAGTATGATTGCAAGACGAACCAGCAGGAAATAAAGTCTGGTGATTAGGACTCTCAGACTAATCATATCTAAACATCTCAGGGTTGATTCAATGGAATAGAGAGTTACTCAGAGCTTTATAATGTAACGTATGTGACATAAAAAGTAACCTTTGTGTTTTTATTGTGAGTTGCTTTGAAATATAAATGTAAAGATACAGCCTTCATTCTGTAGAAGGCTAAATCTTACAAAAGCTTACAAGAACATGCACAGGTCACATATTCCCCCTCAAAATATAAAGGAAATATGTATTTTGATGCACTTTTGTATTATTGTTTCTATAACTTTTCTTATAGCAAAGTAACATTTTAAATATTATTAGATGTGAAGCCACTGTCTTGGTTATCTTCTGTCAGTACTGTATAAACAAACAGCTAAGCAATTCAGTAGCAGTCAAAGGATACATTAGAAGTCTGGTTTGTGTGACAAGTGCATACTCAGAGATATAATGGTTGATGAAATTCTTGAACCATCACCTGTATTTCTAAGACAAACATCATTCAGTTGTACATTGCAAAACATAAAACTATCGCAGTGACCAAACAATCTAAAAAGAGCCTGGGCACTGTAATTATGTGCTCAGAATGTTTTTTTCTGTGAAACAGGAGAAAACATGAGGTTTCACAGCTTTAAATTTAAAGTCTCCTCCCTTCCTCTTCTAGAGCCTTTGGCTGTTTGTTTTTCACAGCTGGAGCAGGTTCTGGGCTGCTGGAAAACTCATTCATAGCGCAGCAGGAAAACTGCCACTCCTTTACTAGTGTACGGAGAAGCAGAATCAAGCTCACGACCATTAACGTGAATCTGGGAGATTATCTGACGCTAATACAGAGCAGATACACATTTGATCTACAATACAGAGCTACATATTTGGTTTAAGAACATGGGGCTATTAAATTGTCCAGATATGCGCAAAGGAACTAGATTATATTGCTACTAACAGGACAAAAGACCTTCCTGAAAACTGTATTAAAGTTAATACAAATGTATTCAATACAGTTTTTGGCATTGCCTTCAAAAAATTGGTGTCAGTACCAAGATGAGCCACAAGGGGAGGATATGTGCCAGTGAATTAGGATAGCGCCAACCCTATTGATCCTGTCCCATCATTTATGACTTCAGAATATTTATTTTCTGTAAAAGCTCATTGATGACAGAAAGCGTTTCGTAAGAAATATTACACACACATGGTTTTCATTTACACTGAGTACTGTAAACTGTACTGTTTATTAAGCTATTTAAAATTATAACAACCAACACTTTTGTGGTATGTTAAAATTGATTTAAATATGTATTTTGTGATGTTTGTCTTGTTTGCTGTGTGTTTAAATTAGTTTGATCTCAGAATAAAACACTATAAGCTACAGGTTCTGTTAAATGATGTGTTGTGTATTATCTAGCAATACATACAATACACACACACAAAATAATGACTCACATTATAGAGCTTTTATATCTGCTTTATCACATACCAGGCTACAATTATATACATCATACAAGGCAAATCATACAGTATAAGTCTGCAATGTGAAACCTGACCTAATCTAGTTACTCCCACAATATAACTGCCCACACCATTATAAAATTCCCAGCAATGTCACACTGTTACCAGGTATTGTGGGCTGCATGCTTCACTGTAATTGCTTGTTTACATTAGGTTAGTCATTGCTGTGCTTTATTGTTGAATAACAAAAATATTAATATATACAGAAGACATAAAAAAAGATGTTATTTGTTCATTTATGTTAAGGCTGTTCCTCTCTACACTAAATAATCTCCGTGTGATAAACTGACTTCCTTATGTTGCTTTGGAAACTCACATACAGTAGGCAATAATTTAGCTAAGATGGGTTTAGAGCTGTGAAATAAATGTGAGTTAAAAACTGCAAAGTTAACAGTAAAATGTATATGTAGCTTGGAAGTAATACATAATCCTTTTTTAAACAAAAAATGAGACTGATTAACAGTGCATTGTGTGTGAGAATAAAACAGAAACAATAGTACAAAATATCTTCAGGGGTTCCAAAGAAAACAACTTTTTGCCTGAGTGTAAACCTTCCATTAATATTCCAAACATATCCTCATGCTGGCTGAAGGAACGTTGGCTTCAGTTGTTTGGCCCCTGACATTGTTAATACATTGAGTATTACTAGCAGAATACTTCAAAGGCTCAGCCTGCTGTGAAGATCAACAAATCTTACTGCTGAACTTCCTACAGCCTTAACTGAAGGTCGCAGGTTGTCACAGGCAAAGTCTTTCAAAAAATCAAAATAGCAACTATTTACTGCTATTCAAAATTATCAACATAATTAAATTAAAATATTTACTTTTTTAACATTTAAAAAACATTTAGTTAATTCAATTAGCATCTGTGTTTTTATACATTTTTTACATAATTATTGTAAATACAAAAAAACATACATAAATACAAAGCAGAGAAAACAAACAACAACAACAAATAGAAGTATTGATAACTTAAAATATATATTAATAACTACATAAAGCCCCTGACAACATTTCAAAGGTCAAGCAAATATGTTTTTATTGGTGCCCAGTGCTGTTGGAAAATATCAGATTTCAACTGTAAATATGCAGTAATTTTCTCAAACATACATATCTGATTCAGTTTCCATTCTGTGTCGATTCTGTCAGAGTGGGTTTATGCATCTAAATTCAGCTCACAGCTATTCATAAATAATATATGTAATACATATAGGTGGGATTTACTTAACTGATCCGGGGGAAACCATCAAGCAAAAAAAAAATACTGGGTGCATTGGAATGTCACAGTCTAAAACTTTACCTACTTTCCTTTTAACTCCCTGCCAATATACCTATTATTAGTATTTTGGGACGAAATTATATGAACATAGTCCACCAACCTCCCTCCGTCAAAAGGTTTATTTTTATGTTTACTTTTATTTAAATGTACAAGAATTCCTTTCCCCATTAATGCCTGCATTGTGCTGTTTACCAGGCATAGAAGCTGTCATGGACTCCACAAGTTTGTGAAATATCTGATGATCCATGTTATCCAAGCATAATCTAATAATGTTTTGTATTCTTTATTCTTCAGTATCATGTTATTGCTTCAGTGGAAATCTGACCTTGAATCAGATGTCAGAGTACATTTAATTAGTTTCTAGTAATGGTTTAAAATCTTGTGGAATGTGGAGATCTTTGCACCCAAACTATACACATAACATTATTATACATATTTTATATACATATTATTCTAAAAACTGAAGAAAAGGTTAGTGTAATTATGTACCATGTTGTTTACAAGTACAGAGATTCAAAAAACATTAATATATTGCCATGCAAGCTACAGCAGGGATAATATAACCCCTCTCGCTTTTGCTGATGTATTTAAAGAATGTTCATTTAAATACATTCAATTTCTATCCTTGAGATATTAGCAGCCATTACCTGTATCAGTTTAATTTATAACTTTTTCCAGTCAAACAATGTTACTTGTATAACTGTAACTGCAATTGTAGTATGTGGTAATAACAAGAAATAAAAAAAAAACATATAATCTGAATAACTGCATTATCACAAAGCTGATATAGAAAATTTTTTAAATGGATAAAAACATCAGTGAAACAAAACAGCAACTTCAATTTCTCACTAATTTTCTTATAATATTACTACCAAATAATGCCAAAATATATGTACATTCCAAATGAGATGCAATAATGCTTAATTAATAAAATAAATAAAAATTACAAACCTAAAACGGAAGTCAGATTTAATTAAAACTATTCAATGATTCAGAGGATTGAATCATTGAATCACAGACCAGAAAAGGCCACTGATACTTTTTGTTAGAAGGTTATTTTTGTTAGCAGGTTAGTATGTTTATTTCAGGTTAAGTCAATTTTATTTCTCATTGTCACTTATTATTTTCATTTTCTCTCATAACTCCTCAATTTGGCATTCAAAATTTAGTTCAATGGCTCTTTGTACTGCTCACAGGAGCTATTGATCAGACTCAGAGATGGCAGATACTCATTACAGCTCATTAGGCAAAACTGGCCCTGTTATCAGCAGACATCAGTAATCAAGGAAAGTGCTCCAGTTTTTGTTTCTTCTCGTGTTGGTTGATTGGTGCCCTGCAGCCGTGCAGGCAGCTGCTTTTTGAAGAATGATGAGGTTATTTTTACAAGCAACAATGACAGACCAGGGACCTTAGAGACAGCCCCTCAATCTCAGCATTCTCACATTCCGACGGGTTGTAGCACAAGTGTGGATAAGCTGGTTGCGGGGGAAGACAATACTCACATGAACTTATTTTCCTAAGAACAATGCAGCGAAGAACGTCAATGGCAAGCTTGTCCATCACTCTCAGCGAACTCCAGACCACTGCAGCTGCCGTAGGTTGACCCCGGTCCCTCTATTATGGCCATTGCTGTTATTTTAGATGGTCCGTGATATTAGTCTGTCCAAAGGTCCTATCTCTAATGGAAAACCATATTAGATTGCGCAGCATAAGATATACACTGCTCATCTTTCAATACATAGTTGTTGACAGACGACAGCATTGGTATAAAAGTCATCTTCCAGTACTTTACACTTCAAAGGCAGAGATCCCTATACCACACTTGAAATAGCACCTCATTTCACCACCTCATCTTCACGGTGTGGTCTCTGAACAGTACACAGACACCAGTTGCATTATGGGACAGCAGTTGCTTTATGGGATCTCCTTGGGAGTATAACAGATGCTCAGGTGCTGCTGGAAGACACCAGCTTGTGTTCAATGCTCCACATAATTGCAGATTACAGCTGTGGCTGGACATTGTTGTAAAATCACATACTTCCTCATACACACTGAATACACATTGTACTGTACAGCGAACCCCCTTATTCTGTGCAGTAAAATTAGGCACAATGTTGTAATTTGGTTTGATTTTGTTTTATTCTACATAAAATTTTGATGTTAAAACAGTATTCTATCATTGAAAAGTTTGAACCCAATATCAAAAGAAGGAAACGTATGTTTGTTTGCTGCTAGACTGCAACTGTTTGCTACTAGAAAACTAAGATTGCTGCATACATTTAATCACTCTTACGCATTTAAAGTATTACTGTACTACTGTATTTATATGAACTGTATTTATACATGTGATACACTTTCACTGTTTAAACAGATTTGAACTATTTTAAATAAAAAATCATTTAAAAAACATTTAGTTTATTCAAATAGCATCTTCACATTATAATCTCTCTTCTTCGTGCTCTGCCCTTGGTTGTCTCCTTGTCTGTCTTTATGATTTATAAACAATGTCTTACGATGTATCTTCACCCCCACCAATAACAGTCAGGTATCAGGTGTCCAGTTATTATGAGCGTCTAACAGTGACACTGTCTGCTTTGAGTCACATGCAGGAAAACAAACATGAGCTTTTCTTCTCCTCTATCCTTCAAGTCAAAATCTTGTACTTCAAAATAGCTTGAGGCGGTGTTTTTACTGGGGCCTGGTCATTTGACATATGTGATTGCTGCACTTCAGAAAACAATGCTTTGAAAAAGAAGCATGAGGAAATAGTTTGGACTTCTCTAAATGATGGTGGCACTTAGAATGAAGCCCTATACATACAAAGGGCTTCTTTGCAAAATCAGACTGCACATGATTTAAAGCAGACAGATGGTGCTCACAACACTTTACATTGTCGTTAAAGTAGTTTTTAATGTAATTTAAGCTAATGGGGCAACATATTTTTAAAAATATATATTTAAATATATATATATATATATATATATATATATATATTAATTTAACTATTCAATTATATTTGTAACTGACAATCGACACAAAGGCAGTGAGTTTTGAATATCAATTAAATCTCAGTTAAGATTAAGACATCAAACTATAACATAATGTTTTTTAAAAAAAATATATTTACTATATTTACTAAACTATATTTAAAAATATCTATTTTTAAAAATATTAAAAAAAAACTATGCCGACACTCCAAATTTATATAACTCAGTCCAAATAAGGTATTTCCCAGTGGTATTTGAATATTTTGCCATAAACAAGATATTCACAATATAAATAAGGTACATACTGGTTGACTTAGTGGGTTTGTGTTTTTACTAGAAATAGATTACAAATACATTTACTTAAAACTAAACAAAAACTAAATCAGTTTTCATCTTCAGAGAGAGGACCATGTAGGGTGAACATTCACTAAAATAAAGCAAACTATTTAAAATGTTTTTCTGTGTTTAGTTTAGCATACAGCTAGCCGATTAGCCTGCCATCTAATGGCTCTGGTCATGTGACCATATGTACCACAAATATTCCCATACAATTAAGTCTGCAGATAAAGCTATTTGACAACTTAGTGTAAACATATTTACAATTCGTTTTAGACTCTTTAAATATTTTAACTCTTCTTTACCCATAACACCACCAACCCCCCCAAATCCACCCCCTTAGTTTACAGTGACTGTCACTCACTGGTGTGTGAAATCAGAGAAATGACATATCACTCCTCTCACTTTCCCTTACACAATAATGAACTACCTAAATCACAACTGTGTTCGGTTGGTAGTTGTGTTTTCTAAACACTTAAACTGTCTTTCCTCATATATTCTTAGTATATTCTATTCATTTATATATTCTATAAATGCTAGTTAGCCTTTATGTGTCCCACACTTTGGCCATGTCACATCTGCATTATCATTTAATATCAGTGTGACGCTTGGAAGAGGATCGTTAAACAGACAGGTGGCTGTGAGCGTACTGTTGCACTCAAGGACCAAGTGAATAAGCTGATATATTGCAGCAAGCAATAAACAGCTAAACAGAGAGTTTGTTGGCACTGAGGAGTGTGATGGTGATCTGGACAAAAAAGAAGAGAAAGAGGATTGCTCTGGATTGTAGGTTTTCATTATTTTGCACTTAGAAACAGGTAAATATTTTCTGCTTTGTGAGTTTGTGACTTTTAAGCATAAGCAAGAGTGAACATGTGCACAGCCTGAACAGCTGTTTGACATATGAGGAAAAGACAGCACAAGAGTTTCTCTGTGAAAGATCAAATGCGATAACAGTGTTACTGTTTGATCAAATCTTGCTCATACTTGTCATACTTAACATTTAAACAGAGTACTTAGCATTTAAACTCATGAGGCTCGTAGAGTTTATACCAAACTCTGAGATGCAGGTAATTGCTAATGTGCTATTCATCACAGGACAGTATTGCTGTAACTAGTCTCATGTTTTTTCAGCATAAATCTGATGCAGTTTGTCACTTAGGAGTGTGTTTATCTGAATTAATGTACTGGTGTGGAAAAAACTGTGTTGAACAGCTATAGAGAAATCATAGAGGTGTATGTGTGCATAGACTTTATCACAATGGTTCTCTGTATAAATGAAATAATTACAGATTTTTAAAAAACATTTCTAACAAAGCAGAATTTATTGTTAACTGAATTCTGCCTGTGGATATCTCATTTACTTGCTAAAACTCTGAATGTCTTTGCTAGCAGTATTGGATGTCACTGGCATGACATCCCATTATTAAATCTTCCCCAGTCTTCACACTAATCAATCTTAGTTTCTCACTTTTTTCAATAGCTGATGTGGCTCTAAAAATTTTCCCTAAAAAGCTTCCTTGTTGTTAGAATAGATATTTTAAGCTATTTTGTGCAAAATGAGAACGAATGAGAATGAGCAAGTTTTTTTTTTGCAAAACTGAGCATTTCATTATATCAAGCGTAGAATTATATAAGGCCCTGCTGGTAACACACCTTTTTTATATGGGTCACTATAGAAATGTGACCCATACTGTGTTTATGCTGTTGCAAGTTGTAAGTATGAATAATATAGCTCTGCGGTCTAGTGTTAATATTACGCCATAGACATACGCTAATCTTTCTGAATATGTGCTACTTCTTTGACACGCTACTTAGCTGATGGATGCACAGCATTCATTTATATTTGATAGAGACTCAAGACAACCTTAACAGCCTCTCTTATTCAGAGAACAGCATTCAATACACTAAGTGTGCACATGGTCAGAATAGATTGGTCTATTGCTCAGTATTTGATTGCTTTATAAAGGTTGCCATTGATTTCTGGAAAGCATGTTTAACAATTGCATTAAAACTGGTACGAAAGCTATTCTGCTGGTTAAGGCAATTTCCCACTTAGACTACTCACTCAGAATCCATGTTTTTTGTTTGTTTTATGAACTTATGCAGTTTGATATGGTGAAGTTATGAGCATGTATCATGGAGGCCATCAGAAGACAGGCCAAGTTGTGTTTGAGGGCCATCCTTATACAGGCAAGAAGTGTGTGTATATTCCTGACATCAATTGACCTCATGGTTTCAAATGCCCAATGGCCTTTTATATTCTTCTCTATCTTCAGCTGCTCTAAGGTCAAGGTTGCCATTGGTCTGGAATGTTTGTTGTTCATTTGGCTCCATTCTCATTGTAGCATAAACAGTCAAGCATTTTGTGCCAGGTGGTTAGAGAAGCACCTCAGTACGACATTTCAGTCACGAGTCATTCAATACTGAAGCCATCAAGGTTTTAGACTCCTGATGAATCACCTTCTACCCCACCATGCATTGTGTGTAGATTACTAGCAGTTAGAGAAGAAGGCATCCCACAGCTGCACTGTACATCTGAATGTGCCACCATTCAACCACACAATGGTCCCTTAGCCTTTCTGCTTGCAGTTAATGTAACAATGAGTGACAATATTAGGTTACAACAATGGGAACTCATCCCTCGGCCACGGTCCAATCACAGCACAAACATTACGTCTGAGGGCATTTCCAATCATGTGTTAGGTGCGCCAGTCAGTGTCCTGATATAAGTGACAGGAGAGGAGCAGGGCATCCCAGTAATGGAACGTTAATTCCTACCGCAAGCTTGGTGTACAGTTTAAGAAGGGTGTTAATGACCTGAGTAAGATATTCTTACCAAACATCTTTACAGCACAAAGAAAAAAGGAATTTAAACAGCTACAATTTGAAATTAGGGATTCAGGACACTTCCTTCTTGTTTTGAACATTTGTGCTTTTCTTTTTGAGGGTGCTAGGTATGGTGTGAGTTCAGCTGCTCTTTCTGTCTGTGTCAGGTTTCGGCCAATGTGCTTTAAGTGCTTCCACCTATCAAAGAGAGCTTACAAAGGGATTGGTGCTCTGCACACAGTCAGAGGATTAGAGTCTGAGATCTTGGGCCTTCTTATGAAAGTGATCCAGGATGTCAAGCCCAGAAAACCAGTTTACCTCTTACTGTGGGCTGTACTCCTTATAAGGAGCTTCAGAGATGTTATCAATATCTATACCATAAATCTTTGAACACTGATTGCCAATGATGGAAAAGACATCTCATATGAATTAAGAAAATTAAGTTGAACTCTTAATACACTGACAAGACAACGACTGGGCCCCTAAAGGAAAATCCATCAATAAATGCAACTCTGAGACTTACGAAGAATAAAGGATGTAGCCTGCAAAACATCTCATGAGGGAAGAAGATTCATTTCTAATCTGCAATCAAGATTAGGGACCCTTTAGAATCTGAAGTCAAAACAACGCTCCAGGTTGCATTAGCTCACGTAACGCTGCTACAGTCTGGCAATGTGCTTGGTGACAGAGGGCCAGCATATGTCTGTCGCCCTGCATTAAATGAAGTTCTCCAGGGTGTGAACAGCCCCCTGAGTCGGAGAGGTTGTGAAGTGCATGGGCACGTCCACCACCTTGTCCTCCATCTGAGAGGAAGGTTTAGGGTGAGTGGAAGGTCAAGCAACCACTTCTTCATGCTGTCTGCAACTTAGACACACGCTGAAATAACTTCAAAGACAGATGCTCAGCATACACAACATGAAAAACAACACCACAGTGCATAGTTACGATCAACACGGAGAGACCAGTGGATCTTAGCTTGACTGTATCCTGATATTCAGAGGGAAAAGACCATCAGGCTGTAAGAAAGGGTAGGTGCTAAACATTTTTTTGTAAATGGGCCTTGTTGTAATTTTGTATTGATACACCAAATCCCTAATGATGTTAAATAGAAGTTAAGGCAATGATGGCTTACTTATAATGATGACAAATGTACTTGCTCAATTCCTAATTAATTCAATCACTATATTATTACTGTAGGTGTGTAAATGCAACATTACTTGGTTTGGATGTAGCTCTTATATATTATTTACCCTGTTTAGCATTTTTGTTCAATGGTAACTCACTTCAAGGCTCAAATTCACTGGTGGACACATTTCTGTGGTCTGTATGGCGTGGGAAACACCAGTGAGTTTTAAATGGAGTTCATAAATACCATTACTTCTAATAAAACTGGGACTCCATAATCTACTTTCTCTGACGCTTGCTAAGATGTATATTCATAGCAAACAGCAGAAACTGTAGAATGTAATTACAGAGAAGTGCACTCTAAGGTAAATGGATACATGTCTAGATAGACATATAAAGTATATAATTGAATTACATGTACATTGCTAGGATTTTACTTGGTGGTAGCAAATGTGCTCTGAGTTGTTGTTAGGCTATTGCTAGGGTTTTTTAAATGTATTCAGGGTTATTGCTAAGGTGGTCAGGGCTATTAGTAGGCAATTGCTAAGTAGTTGCTAAGGTGTTCTGGGTTGTTTTTAGGAAATTGTCAAGTGGTTGCTATGGTGTTCTGTGTTGTTGCTATTTAGTTTCAACTAAATTTAACTTGTTTTGGGTGGTTCTGAGGGTATTCTGTGGAAATTGCTAGACAGACAGATGGACAGGTAGATTTTACTACACAGTGGAAGACTAGACAGTGGAAGGGAGACAGTGGAAGGGAGGATAAGAGAACATGTGACTTATTTTAGTTTAATACTGAAACAACCATATGAATCACTGTGTACCAAATGCAGCATGATAAACTCATATTTTAGAAATGATAGGATAGAAGCTTCAACAGTCAATCTGTTCACTAGTTTAGTCTCACTCTGTTAGAACATACAGAAGGCAACCTCGCTCTGTTGTTGCTATAGTAACAGTGACCACCACGGACACAAACCAGGATTATACTGTCACATTCATCCATTTGCTTGAAATGTGAGAGGTCTTTTTACAGATATGGAGAGGAGGAGTTGTATTTTAATCTAAAATGCACATCTATCATCCTTTATGCAAGTATTTTAAAGCAGATTACATTTTCATACAAAACAATGCAGATATATCATTAATGGGTGTGTGAGTCCAAATATACATAACATCCAAGCTGCTGAGCTCAGGGCTCTGACTGTTAAACACCCACTAAGCTTCTATTCATGTCTGGCTCTAGCACAATTGCATTAAAACAAAGTGAAATAAAGATTTTGGGGGGTACAGTTTATAAAACAGTGTTTTTTGTAAGGATTCTATTGTAAGTATTTGTATTAATAAGTATTGTAGTATTAGTAAATTAATTAATTGACAATTTGTTCAATTGGCATAAATAAGCCCTAAACCCTAAACTTATTTTTTATATTATTACATTAAACTATACATTTATTTTTTATTTTCATGTGTAAAAAGTAATGAAAAACAAAAGTGAAAAAATAGACCCATCCAATCAGAATCCATGGTTGAAAATACAATGTTTCATAAAATTAGACCAAAAGTGGAAAACATATAGTTTATATACAAAACAGTACACTAAATACTGTGTATAAACATTACATGGACTTTATTCCAGTAAAATCAGCGAAAAACACACTGCGTGCGCGTTTTCAAAAATTGTCCTGCATTTTCAAAATTGCTGTAATTTACTGCTGTGAATAATAGTGTAAAGCTAGAGGAGAAATCCCTTGTGGTGCAGAACAGGAGACTCTGAATGCCCTAATTACTGCACTGCCATCTTCAGCCCAAACATCATAATCAGGTCATGACAGGACAGAAATACAAACGTGTGTTGAAAATTGTGGGGCTGAATGGCTGAAATAATTGTCACACCATTATCTCAATAATCTCAATAAACACAAAGCAGGCAACCACAACAAATCAGTTTTGAGTGCTTTCCTATTCATTCACACGCCTCTTTTACAAATACACAGTCAGGATAAAACTTCAGGTGCCCATTTAAACCACCTAACCATTATGCCATTAAATGCTTTCAGAAATGTATTAAAGAGACAGCTGCTGCATGTGCGCTTTTGCATACACCCTTATTTACAGTAATATATTTGTACACCAGTGAGGGAGTATGCATGTATATACGTGCATGTGTGTGTGTTACTGCGGTCTCCCATCACGCGGTGTGGACATGTAGGTGCCTGTTGTCAAATGTTCCACAGGCCTGATATTGTTGAGATAATCTGATGAAAAATGATCTGCTCCACACTAACGCCTGCAGAGGAAAGTGTGGGCACATCAGCCCCCAACATCAGGAATCCTGTCTGTCACTACAGCAACAGTAAAAGCTCTCCCGTTACTGTGTTTCTGCCACACTGTATTCCTGCCAGACTGTAAGCAAACCGACAAAAGTGTGCACAATGCCCACATCTATCAGCTTTCTTTATCTGTGATGAGGAATGTGTAAAGGAGCGGCATAAAATCATGAAAAAGACCTGCCGTGGGTTCATAAAACTAGAAGGATGAAGGGTTTAACAAAAAACATGTGACGCCTATATTTGTTTTCACCACTCTACTGTGATTGTTCAGTGAGCTGTGTGAAAAGTTTAGAGGGGATGATGGTGAGGGATGCCTGTCTCTTTAAGAGCCAGTCTTTGAGCTGATTGGCTTGTTGAGTAGGGAGGTGGATCCTTGTCTCCTGCTACAAACAAGCATTTCTATTAACAAAACGTGCCTCGCTACCAGGCTGATCTCGAAGGCACCTGGTAGCGAGTTCAGTTTCAACACTCTTCCGGAGGGGCCACCAACAGCTCAGGTGTGTAACATCTACAGTATTTGAGAGTAAGTGTTTTTATGTATTTTACCATGTAATGCATTTGGTATATTGCTATATAGCATTTAAAATAATCAGAATAACTTGATTATTCTGCACTTTTTGAATAATTTATAAAATAAATATGCTTGTGTGACATTTTTGTGTTAAAGCTGAGCTTTTCCTAGACTTAAAAATATGTTCTGGCCAGGCTTAGGCTTTATTATTTGCCTATTTATGAAATAAAAAAGTGGGAGTAATGTATGGCATCATTGTTAAGGTAGATGTGCGGTCAAGTTTCCATGGCAGCTAAATGATAAATGATCACTGTATTTGCATTTGAGATGTGCAGAAGTTTTGTACACTTTAAAAAAAAGGTTTTTGTCTGGTTCCATAAAGAACCACTAAATGTTTGTTGTAGTGGAGAAAAGTTCTATAGACTATGGAAAAGTAAGACAAAAAATTGTTCCAAACTTTTGACTAAAAGGTTTTTAGGGGAACCAAAATGGTTCTTATATGGCATTGCTGTAAAGAACCCTTTTTATAACAGTTATTCTCAAGAGTGTGACCGTAGAAATATTTAGGTTTGTGTAATTATTGAATATTTGTCTCATTTTTTTATATTGGAATTGCTGTTTTTAAGTAAAAAAAGGCAATGAAGCATGCATAACACTGACTTTACTAAGGTTAGGTTTTGTGCATAGGACCGCCCCTCACCGATGGTAAAATCAAAGTAATGTATGGCCTCTCAGGGCCTAATGTTTTAATTTACATAATTCAGAAAACAAACACCTTCCAATCAGAGGGACACATTGATGAAACATCAGTTGTTTTCACATTTCTGTTATTTTAGTAACTGACAATAACTCACAGAAAGTAGGTTAGCTAATTTAGTTAATATGATATAGCTACATAACACTTACTGTAGTGGCCACATCTAAAGCAATATGAGCGCTATTTATAATACATGATTGGACACAGTTTGATGTTTAGTTAAAGATGCACCATAAAAATTATAAGAATGTCTATTTGTGTGGTCTCCACTGAATAATGTGTCAAATGGCATGACAATGATTAATTAAACATGGATAGAAATAACACCTGCCATAATCAGTCCCTGAGCTCATCAGGAAATAAACACATGTTTAAATATAGCATGGCTGTCAGGTGTTTGAGACCAGGCAGAAAGAATAAGTGATAATTGACATGGAATCTCCCGCTACAAGCATCATATGACATGGCTACAAGCATCATATCGTGGAAATTAGCCTATTCTCTGGTTTTACATTTAATGGTATGATTTTACATTTTCATTAGCAGTTCTGAGAGGCTCTTATTAAGCTACAATGGAAAAACACAAACTGGGCGCAGAGAGATGGATAAGGCACTCAGTTACACAATCTGCAGATGGCTATCAAAGTATTACAGGAAAGATTCTGAAATCTCCAGCCTTTCTGGCTCCTTGTCTTCTCTATCTTGCTCCAAAAACTGTAACTATCACTGAAGAATGTAGTGCCCAAATTTTAGTGGGAATTGACCCCACTAGAATTGATCCTAATAATCCATCACAGGCTTGTTCATCTTAAACAGCGATGTCCCTGCCTTTATTTTATATTAAAGGGAGTGTGCTGTGGCCCAGATACTCATGGAGGCAACAAGCAGGTTGTAGACGAAACATCTGTGTAAACAGGCAAGCAAGGTGGGGTAGGAGTGGTGTGGTCTTGTTGTAAGTGTTCACTATAAAAGATTTACGTAGCGGTTTGAATTATTAAGCAAGCGTCTGTTCACTGTTCTGTGATCAGGTTTCACTCAGTTTGTTGTTCGGGGAGAGTGTAAAAACCTTCCAAGTTCTTCATCCTGCTCATGTTTGAGGTTACAGGCGGCCACCACCCAAGCATCCCTTGTTTTTACAGCTTTATGTTCCTTTTATATGGGTATCTATGGGGGTACTTTCATAATAACTGTTGACAGCAAACAGCCTTCAGGTTAGTCCACGAATGAACATAGTGTTTAATACATATAATTTTATACATATTAATCTGTTTCTTCGTATTGTTTCAGATTGCCCTGCAACATGAAACTTACTGTAGTTCTGCTGCTGTGTGGATGCTGTGTGCTGTTTGAAAAGAACTGTGAAGCCCAAGGTAGATATTTGTTTTTCTTCTCACTACCAAATGGTTCAACAATTTCTACAATTTCTAAGTAACTTCTGTATATTCCTACAAGTTGTTGTATTTTTTCTATATTGTATGTTAATAGTAATTTCACACTTGATTAAAATGAATTGATCAACTAAGTCTAATAAACCGTACAACTAATAGTAAAATACAGTAAAAGTCCAGCAACACGTAGACATATTTTTTCACTACCAAAATGGCAAAACCATTTAGTCCTGAAATGATGCTGTAAAATATTTATGTATTATGTACAAGAAACAAGATTTATGATAACGGCATCTAAAAGTCAAGTTCTAGGAATATGAATCTAGAAATAGGTAAATTATGCACTTGCCAAATATATAAGAGCTCAAAGAATTGGTCTTACAAGATATTAATTTCCACAAGCAGCTTCTGCCAACTGTACTGCAACAGAATCCTGGTAAACAGTTAACACAAACTCATACATACATAAATCTCAGCATAAGACCTTTAGTTTTTGTTGTGATCCATGTGTTGAGTATTCAACTGTGAAGTTAAGAGAATGTGACAAATCTGTGTCTCCGTTGTTGGGCGCGAGTGTGTGTGCCTGACACGCGTGTTGGGGCCAAAGGTCAATGCCCCAGATCCCGGGCTGTGTGCTTCTGAGCAAGCCAGAGGAAATGCCAGTTCCACCCACTGGAATGCAGTCAGAGAGGGGGAGACTTGATTTGTACTTGTCTGTCCTGGCAAAATGTTTTTCTAGCAGTGCAAACGCATGAGTAGTCACTTAAACTGAATGATCCTCAATCTCACTGGGATCTAGTTACCTCTCCTTCAGCTTCTGGCACAGTACGGCTGGCCCTCTCATTCACTCCAGCTGCTCAAAAATGAGACCCTATACACACACACACACTCGCTGAGACCTGTGGAGCATGTGGTCTGTCTGGGGTTAAAGCTGAAGGAAACATATACCTGCATGTTTCACTGGCACCAAGAAGCCGAGCGTGGCTTCAGGGGTTCTGGAGATGGAATATTGGGTTTCATGGAAGGAATAAATTTAGATCACTCTAGTTTTCACACGCAGTTAGTCCACTCACAGGGGTGGATGATTGGGGTCCCCCCAAGAGATGACCCACAGAGACTGCAGGAGGATGGAGGTGATCACAGCACCTGTTGTCCTGCACTCATGGCCACTCTTAAAGCATTAAGTCCTCAGACAGGCAACTGCGCAAGCTGTTACTCAGCCATTGTTAACCATTGAAATGATCACTATGGCTCGCTGTGGCATAGGACGCATCCTTAGCGTAAATCAAAGCCCACTGAATTAGCACATGACAGATCGAATCAGCAGGTTCGAGTCTCAAAAAATATCCTGGGTCATAGTTCATCCCAAAATCAAAAGAATGTTTTTGCTTTATGAATATAACGCTTTTGGCCATTGACATAACAATTAGCATTGGCTTTCATATCCTTTACAAACTTTGAAGTCTTAAAATGTTGTTTGTACAGTTACTGCAACCATTACAGAAGCTGTGCAAAGGTGGAACAGAGCTGTAAAATGTTCAATCTCAGCATATTATGACAATAATTGAGCAACTAGAGAAGTTTTTATCTGGCACAACAACAGTGAGGATCTCAGATAGGGTGACAACATCACATTAAACAGATCATTTGAAAAAGCAGAATTACACAAATACAACAAAACTAGGAAACAAGAGTTATTAACATATATAAAGTAGAATTTAACAAAATCATTTGCTTTCACAAACACTTTACTAATCAAAAACGTTCAATAACTATAAAAATTCCCTCTTTTCTGAATTTCACTTTTGCTATAGCTTATGCACTAATTTTGCTGGTACTGTAAACTTGGCATTCTGTACTATGAATATTACAAATTGGTTGTATGAAAGCATATATTAAATAAATTATATAGTAAAAGAATAAATATTAATATCTGATAATGTCTATATATGTTTAACATACCTATGCACCACAGTATTGGGCCTGACTGTGTATCTAGACTACTCTAGATACTCTATATACATATACTGTTTACTGTAGCATGTTCAGAATGCATGAATAGTAAATTTATCACATCTGGCACTCTGAACCAACCAGACATCAGTTTTCATTAGTCATGTCTTACTGCCACACCCACAATAATTAACACTATGGAGTGTTTACTTCACATTTATTCACTGTGTCCTTGTAAAGTGTATTTAAGTTATGATTCATACATGCTACAGCTCCATTCATCATCAGTGGATTCTGATTTCCCTGACAAACATATCTCTACAATGATAGCAGTTCAGAAGGACCACATTAAACATGAAATTTATTTTGTTAAATTATATATTATATATAAAATTAGATCTCTGAATTTTATATTGTAAAAAATATTTTTATTAGCATAGCAACAGAGCAAACAGGTGTTTTTAAAAAAGTACTATGTTTTTTAAAAGCATTATGCAAGTTTAATTGAAAAATGTCTGTTTCACTTATACAGAGCAACAGTGACAAGCACCTTGAGTTCTTTCATGAAACCAAGGAAATCTGACCATCTGTACTTAATGTATTGTGTTAAAGTATTTAACACAATCATTGTTACAAATTTCCTTACAAACTATAAGTGTTCAAGAAATAGGTCACCAAGCTTGGTGTATATACACCAATTATTTTATATGTGTTGAGGATTTATATGAGTGTTTATGTGAGTTTTGGATATATGCATGTCAGGAACCTGCAAACAATGAAGTCCGACAAATTTCCCATTCACATCTTTATATGCACTGAGCAAGAACCTTTATCACAATAAATTCTTTTGTGCTTAAATGTTGTTTTAGTTTAGAACTCAGATCCTGAGCTCTTCTCAGCTGTCTGCGTTTAAGAGATTACTCTTCATGTTATTGTTTGTGGTTGCTCCAGGAGATAACACATTGTACTTTTCAGCTGTTCCTCTGATCGTGAAAAAGCCTGCGTGCATTGTTCAATGCTCTGTGTGTTTCCCGGAATAAAGGTTTTACAGTTGGCCAGATTAAACGGAAAATGCCTCCCATTCCAGACCTAGTGAATGATCAGGAGCTTATGAATGTATTGTCTCACATACCAGTTGTTATCCAAAATAGTTGCAAGATTTAGTGAGCATGTCAGATGATAAAAATTCAGTTCTCACAAGTGCACACGTGACTCGCACACTTTTCACTATTCGCATGCTACTTCCTGGTTGTTTTAAATAACTCAGCTAGTTTGGTGTAAAAGCGATCCCTCTGGATAGGACATGTGATGTAATAAGCTTGCTTTTACACTTGGCCTTTGTGCTTAGAGGTTTAAAGGTAGGGGTTGGGCCCTGGGCGATGGCGAATTCTTGTGATGTTCGGGCAAAGCTCATACGGGCGGAGACATGAGCACATTCCTCTCCTCCCACTACACACGCTCCTCTCGTGCCCATCACCGCAGACACACGCGCCTTCTGGACCTCCCCCAACACAAACATGCAGCACGCACAAACATCTACACACCCTATTGCAAAGCCAAGATGTCTAAATCACTCAGTTGGGGGTTATTATTATCTGTAATATCTGCTTCATAAAACGTTTCATATAAAAATACACCACCGGTCATGGGATAAAGGTCATTTGACCGAAACGTTTCTCATTATCTTTGACACCTTTTGATCTGGAAGCCTTTGCTTAGATGTTTGCAATTCGTTTTTTAGATAAATGTATAATTGCGGCAATATTTTTATCTTTAATTACAAAATGAAAAAGACTTAATCAGCTAATCACAGCATTTCGGGGGAATTTCTATACTCTGTACCTGTAACGGTGTGAAGATTATTTAAACAATTCACATAAAAAAATCTTTTTGAACCCACAACCATTGCGCTTCCAACTTAATGCTCTACCAGTTGAGCTACACAGGAACACTACACAGGAACAGTACACGGGATAAAATTAATTAATTAATATGGTAAACTGAGAATAATTGTAATAAAAAAAAACAAATAAAAACAAAAATGTACCGACACAGTGGGAAATGTTGTTGCAACTTTGATGGAAGTTGTTTTACATGCATTTTACTGCATGGCACAATAACCAGCACAAATAAGAAAGCAAAAAGAAAAATTATCCTAATTATTTTGTTTGTGCCTTACTTTGGTTCATCCAGTGTCTTCTGCTGGTAACATGTCAAAATAAATCATTTTTACCTTCAAAATCACAACATGTTTATGCATCTTAGCAGCATGCTAGAGTTATTTACTGGTCACCATGCTACATAAGCTGTTAAAACTGACACCAACCACACATGCTTAAAGAGTAGACAGAGTTTTGTGATGTAATAGAATAATGTAAACTTCGAACTACCACTTACAAGCATGCAATAATAGCACCAGTAATATTGTGATTTAGGGTTAGAGTTATTGGGAGGGGGCAATAATGTTTTAAACCAGTGTACTAACTTTGCATTAAATTAACTTCTCTTGACAGTTTTAATGTCCACAGAAGAAACATCTGTAGCACCTTCGGACAATAACTGCACATGTGAACTTGGCCATGGAAAATGTGCAGGAAATGGTGACTGCAGGTGAGCAGGTTCATTTACAATATACTGTAATAATAATCTTGCAATTCACTACATACAAATGAATGGGCTATTTTAACACAGCAGTAAAGGTGGGTCATTAAAATAGCTGTAGCTGTGTTCATAATAGAATACTAGCTTATTTCTGAGTACACAAAACTTGACAGTTTTTCCACAGTAAAAGCACACTGTAGTCACTTGACCTCATTATTTAACCATCTACTTCAATGTTATTTTTTCTTTAGTTAAGTTATTTCTATTTTATTTATTTTCTATTTTAATTCAAATGTCAAATTAACCAATTTAAAATTAATCAAGTATTGTGTTTTGCATTGTGGGACAGTACATTCTGTTTTAAACTACTGTATATTTTAGAAATTGTAGTAGGTAAAATTGCTGTAACGACAAGCCAGCAGGGGGAGCCCAAGTTTCCAGGTCTGTCTCTGGGCTCCCTCTGCTTCCTGGTTCTTGACTTCCTGTTTGCTAGGTATGAAAGCTTAGCCTAGCAAACGGGAAGTCGAGATGTGTTGTATTGCCTTTGTGTTACCTACTGGTGTTTGCTTTCTTCAAATAACCTACTGGTGGTTTTTGTTCTTTGTGGTTTTTGGTATTCTTCATGGTTTTTGCTGCTCTTTGTGGTTTTTGGATTTCTTGTTGGGTTTTGGACTTTGGACTGGTTTTCGGAATTTTGATGTTTGCTGCCTGTCCTGACTTCTGCTTGGTGTTTTGGATTATGGTTTTGGATTATGCCTCGCATAAATCAAGTTCATAAAACCCAGCGTTTGGGTCCGCCTCCTGTCTCCCGGCAAACACAGTTCGTGACAGAACACATCGCCTCCCCAGGACCCAGCGGGTTATCCATGGACCCGGTTGACCAGCTATTTCAGCTAACACAAGGTAATGCCTCCATGGAGGATTATGTTATTCGATTTTGTGATTTGGTCAACCGGGTCCCCTTCTATGATGAACTGTTTCTGAAAGATGAATTTCGCCAGGGGCTTAATGAGCCATATAAATATTTATTAGCCGCCGAGGGGAGAAGTCCAGCAGCTGCTCCCCCCGTGTCAAGTCCAGCTCACGCTATGTCATTTGGGCTGTCTACACCACTGCTGAACCTCTGGAGGCAGCATCCCCTGAGGTGTTGGCCCCGGCCATGGATCTTCATCCGGAGGGGATACCTGAACCTGCTACCTGCATGTTGGCGGTGCCCTGTGACTTCTCTGCTCCCAAAACTCTCTCTCAGTCGGCCTGTTCTCCTGAAACGCCCAGGCGGGCGCCCTGTTCTCCTGAAACGCCCAGGCGGGCGCCCTGTTCTGCTGAAACGCCCAGGCGGGCGCCCTGTTCTCCTGAAACGCCCAGGCGGGCGCCCTGTTCTCCTGAAACGCCCAGGCGGGCGCCCTGTTCTCCTGAAACGCCCAGGCG
>JBAJNP010004664.1:15743-32493 GCA_036877545.1 Yasuhikotakia modesta | reverse complement strand
TGCTCTTATACGGGTGAAAGATTGTGTATAGATCTGAGAACAGAACCATGTGGTTCTGTGTGCCAGTGTGTGGATCAAAGCACCTGTGGACGTCACAGGAGAAACCCAGAGAGCTCAGAACCCAGACAGGTATCAGCTTCAGCGTGAGAGAATGGAGCGACCTTTTCACGGACGCGGGTCTAAGAGCTGCAGTTAATGCATGTGTGAGCTGTAGAGTGAGTTATACAGACGGGGCTGTGAAGGGTTATTGCAAACCTAATGTGTGCTAGGTATCAGGTGTGTGTGTGTGTGTGTGTGTGTGTACAAGTGTTTTTATTAGAGCAAATAGAAACGGTATAGATAGAAACTAAAGTTAAACTGTTGTCTCTCTGTGTGTTTGTTTGTGTTAATTATTTATATGTCTTTATTCTTTACTAGTTACATATTTCTAGTTAAAAGTATTTTTGCAGTTTTGTTTAAATATTTTTGTTTGTGCATTTATTTAAAACTCATTTCATCATGCAACAATATTTTATCTGTTAGCCCAGAAAATGAAGTGACACAGTTTTGTACTTTAACATATTGATTGCTTAAAGGTTTATTTAGAGGTACAACAAATAGGAGGAAATGTTTCAGAATAACACGTTACTGATTGTAATATCTGTAAATTCAATAATGTTAAATACTTTGTGTATAAAAAGTCACTGAAAATAAAGAGAGAAAATACTTTTGATTGAAACACTGACATTGTGAGGAGAGCGAAGGCTTTGGCTGTCTAAACGTTTCGGCATATCTGAGCTATTGTCCTCAGGTTGCCAGCACCAGCTTTTATCATCAAGTTTAGCTTTAGATTTTATCCTGTAACTTTTGTCCTGTAATTAATCAAGAAAAAATGAACCATCTAAAAACGTTCAGCTTATACAATATCATAACATCTTGTACAAAGATGTAAATATTTGTCTTGTACAAATATTGTCTAGTCTGATCTACACTTAAATCATCTCTACAAAGTGTCTGTGTGGCCTGGCCTCTGGGTAAAGTTTGGTAGAATATTTGGCAAGCACAACAGAATAGCTCACATTAACAGATTCACGATTCACTCAAACAGTGATAAAACAAACTGACGCACAAACAAATCAGTACATCACAGAGGATAAAGTCTAATTCAAGATACTCAAAAAATGCCACTGCAAACAGAAACAAATTTGTTTGTTTGTTGTTTTGTCGTATTTTACTGCCTTGGCGTTGTAGTTTGTCTTTGACTCCCTGTCTACAGTTCACGTCTTATGGACGAAGGTTTCTTGATCTCTTTTTTGAGGCCGAGGCGGGTTTGCTGCGCTTACGCCCTGATGCATTGTGGGATTTGGCTGCACGCTGGACAGGAAGTGGGGCGGGTTTCACAGCCGCCACCTCCTCTGAGTCTGGAGTTTCATCCTCTGAGGAGACAGAAGCAAAGGCTTTGGAAAAAAGGTTTGACTTCTAGTTTAAAGGGTGAGATTCACTGATTACATGTACCCAGCTAACAATGTAAGGTTGTAAGAACGTTTCCTCAACATTGTCGATAGGTAACAAGTGAATGTTTAGGAAACATTAGCCAAAGTTGTGAGAATGTTCCCTGTTATCTGCATACATGTTTATTTATAATGTGAAATTACCATCTTGTTCTTCCATGCTAGATTTTGATGCATCTAGAAAGAGAAAACGACCATTTATAATTATTTTACATAAAAACGAATAAGTATAAAATTTCAAGTACTATACAATTTATTTTCTTCATTACAGTAATGACAATTTGTAGTAAAAATTATGTCACAATGCAAAAACTTTTTTCCTGCTCTGGTCACTACAGTAAAAATGGGACATAATAGTCTGATAATCTCGCGCTATATTGATATAAATCACTCACCAGTTTTAGGGACGTTGTTTACTTGAGGTACTGAAAACACAAGAGAGATTTAAATTCATATTGTTTTGCCATTTACATAATTCATATTTGTCTTTTAGTTTATTATTAGGTGTGGTATTATTTATTATATGCATTTATTATTCTTTATATTAAATGTGGTCTCACCACTGTTTCCTGTCTCTCCACTGGTGCTGCTAGTATCTAAATTATAAAACAGGACATTGTATCTATTAGAAAATGGTTTATATTGAAACGACTGTATTTTATAAGTTATAAGTTTATCTATAAGTTTATGTTGCTGTTGTTTTACCTGCAGTTGCTTCATTATTATGCAAAAGTTCATCTAAACCAAAGAAATGATAAACACAAAGGAGATCTCATTAACATCTATATTGTTTCTCCTACAGCAGTGAGATTGAACGGAGACCGAATGGACAAATATCATTCTGGAGAAACATCTGAGATGAAGAGTTACAAAACTTAGGTTAACTGCTCAGGTTAACAGAGAACAGAAGATATGAGCAGTTGTGTTCAGAGGCCACTAGATGGCAGACTGATGAAGATTAACCCAACCTGAGAAACTCCAGAGTAAAGGGTAGGTCACCCAAAAACCAGAACCTTCAGTTTTACTCACCCTCACGTCATTTAAAAAACTATACCATAATATAAAACTGTAATATTTGAATAACATATTTAGAAGATATTTTTATATTTGTTGGTGAGAAAAATAACAGTTTCACACATTGATTTTAAGTGTATATAAAATAGAAGAAAAATATAGGTTTGGAAAGACATGAGGGTAAGAAATAATGGCAAAACTTCAATTTTTTTTGGTTGATCTGTGCTTTTAAAGTTGTTTTAAACGTCTAAATATGTTTGTGACGCTAAAACTGAAATACTTTTACTCTTAATAGTTATTTGCACCAACACAGATAAATAATTTTCATAAATTGTTTAGATAAAAACACCCTGGATGTTACAGGTTCTTTTCATTAGTTTAGTGGTTTCTGTGTTCTTTAAAGAACCGGTCCATAGAAGATTCATAGAAGACTAGATCATTTCAGGTTAAATTGTGGAACTAGTTGAATGGTTCTGTGTTTACAAGTGAATTTACAAGTCATGTTTCTGGTGAACGCCTGACAACCTTGTAAACTCGAGTTTCTCAAACCGACGTCTGTCCACATATGAGAGAGAATAACTCACCGTTGGGCAGGTCGGGTGACACGAGGTTCATGCTTTCTGTGAAGAACAACAGACAACAGCAGCGTGAGACGCCGTCCGGCTGAGATATTGACTTAGACACACAGAATCTGAAGTCGTACCTGTTGGGGCCTCGTCTGAGGTTGAGTCCTGATCTGTGGCGTAAAGGGAGAATCTTAATGAATGTTTTATTTATGTTTGTTAAATAGTTGTAATACATTTTCACAGATTTTTATTCAACCTCAGAAAAAGTTATTTTTACCTGTAGCAAACATGGCTTGGGACCCTCCATCCACTGAAACAATCAGAAAATTCATTTAAAGTAAATAAATGATATAATATTTCATTGTATTAAATGCTATTTAATATGCTATTAAAGATTGATGCATTACTGTACATTCTGTACTGTACTACAAGTAAAATAATAATCGTAAACTTAATGGCAGTAACATTTTGAGATTTATTTGAACTGTTTTGTGGGGTGATTTTGTGTTTTACCTGCTTCAAGGTCCGCTTTCACCAGAACCAGAACCAGTGAGCAGAAGATGAGAATGTTCCTGTGACAAAACAAACAAGCGTGATGACATCATAAAATGGCAGGTGAGAACAGGTGTGTGTTCTGATGGAGCGACAGGAATCTGTTTCTCATTAAGGGATTTAAAGGTAAAGATAAAAACAAACTCAGATAAAATTCCTTCATGTGGATGAATTAAAAGATTGCAGGTGATAAATGTTTACATTTTATGTTATTCTTTAAGAAATTAACCACTTTTTCCACATTAAATTACTGAAAATACATTTTAAAGAAAAGCAAATATTGATGACAAAGGTGAGTGCAGTTGAAATAAACAACATATTTCATATATTAATATATGAGTGTAAATTTGCCCAAATGTGATGCCAAATGTTATGAATTCAAATCCTGCTGATAGCAATAGAACAGATTAGATGGTTTTCAGTGATGTCAGTAACTGTGATAATGTCACAATGTCATAATATTAAAGCACCTGCGATGTGTTTTGATCGTGCAGGTATCAGTGTCTTACCTGGTGAGCATAGCTGGAGGTCAGAGACTACAGGCTCCTGTGATGTACGGTACACAATGCGGTATTGCACCTGAACTGGCTGATCATCGCTGATCATCAAACCTTTTATAGCTCTTCAAAGGCCACGGAAAGTGTGGGAGGAGACCTGAAAACACAGACTCATCTTGGGTTACGATAATTGCGTGGCTTAACGTAAGGATTTGTGTCTCCACCTACTGTACACTCCCAATAAAAGATGCTTTCTCGAGAAACGTCCACAATAAACCTTTTGTTACCCCACTGCATCTCTTTGTAGCCCAAGAGCAAAAAAGTTCCCAAATATTTTATTTCTCTCTGTAGGTGGAGGTGTTTTGTTTCTGTGGATGTTCTGTCTTCATGGTACACCGGCTGTAGGTGACGTGTTTAGAAGGTCACGGTTAACCGGATCACCGCTGACTTTGACCCGTGGGTCCAAACACGTCAATCTGATGTTTTGCACTCCTGAAAGGACAACTATGGTTTTCTGCAGAGAACGTTCTCAGAATGTTTAATGTCTAATGTTCTGCAAAAGTTCAAAAATGTTCTTGCATTACTGTAATGTTTATATAACATTTATTATATCAAAAAGTCACGCTTAAGAACTCAGTGGAATGTTTAAAAAGTTACCTAAATAAAAACTTTTGAGGAACAATCTTATAGTCAGTTGTTTGATGTTAGGAATGTTTTAAAACATTCCCAAAACTTTCAAAATAATAATTTAACATTTTATTACCTAATGGAAACATTAGGAAAACGTTCTTGCAACCGATAACGGTTAGCTAGGGTGGTGCTGTATCAATGGGGGGATTCCCTGGGTCACCGAGGGCAGTATTTGGGGGGAAATTTAAACCTAATTGCGCTGTAAAGCAATAGCAGCCTGGCAGGGGATAAATAGAATTTTTCCTTTCTAAAAGGTTGGTGTTGGGGAAATGGTGCTTGTTTTTTGGGCCTCTTGTTGTCCTGATGCCAGCTGATACGGATGCTGCCACTGATGGAGGTATTAGTGCTCACTGCTGCGGGAAAGACTGTGAGATCCGTGGGCAGGAAATTCCACTCTTTTAAGATAGAGGGAGAGCGAGATAGAGAGGGAAACTTTCCCAAAAAGAGCGTCAGGTAACATTTAGGGCCGAATGTGTGACCTGTCGTTTTTTAGGTACAGTGAGTTTCAGAAATGTTTTCAAAGGGTTGGAACGTCACAGAAGATCAGGGTTCGACGTGAAAGGAATTTGAGAAGTGTGACGTAAGAAAGAAAACTGCCGGGATGACTAAAACAACCTTTTGGAAACGTTAACAAGCATTGTGAGAGCTTTGTGAATTTTCCAAAACCAGGTTCCACTGTGTGAGAAGATCTCAGTAGCACATGTCAGAAGATGCAGGAACGGTCTGGACACGACTGGTTTCACAACATCATGCAGCCAAACTAAATCCCTTGTTCATCCCAACCAGCGATTCATCCGTCCGACATTCAATCTGTTGTCCATTTTGCTTTTTTATCAGACCAAGCTACTGCCAGTGGAATAAATGTGTCGCCTTTAGACAAGACAGGAAGTCTACCCATCTGGTTTTACCTTTCGTGGATTTCTATGGGCGCCTGTGGTAAAATGGAGTGCCGGCTCTAAAGCAGAACAGAGGTTAGAGTTTGATAATGGGAGAAAATGTTCCTGTGTAGTAGAGTTACATCTGACATGTCCTCTGCTGTGGTATTTAGGAACAGCCCTCACTACTATCAAAAGAGCTCTCTGTTTGCACGCTAAAAGGTTTTTTCTCTATAAACCGTAAATGGATAATTAACTATTGAGGATCCCTCACTAGACCACATTAAGGCCCCTTAGCAGTCTTTTCAAGAAACACATTTGTGAGGAAAGTCTTTGAAAGCCGGTAAGGTCAGATTTACATGTGTATGTGAAACAGGCCCACAGGCACACGAGAGCTCTGCGTTTTCCTTTTAAACATGGAGTATGAAAGGAAATAGCTGGGAGTATACAGAGTACAGAATGGGAAGAAAAACACTTAACACAGCATCTTGCAAACGATGAAACACATTAAAATATTTTTAAATATAATTTCAGTGTATGCACAAAAAACAAATGGGTGTATAATATATATGATTGTATAATATAGATGATGTACAAAATATATGATTTTGTATGCTTTGTATTTTTTAAATCAAAATTAGATAATTACGTTGCAAAATATCAATCAAATTTAAACGCTTCACCCAGGGCTTGTGTGTTTGGTGACCAGATTTCACCTCTTCTGATACTGGAAAATAAACTCTGCCAACTGGGTAAATGAACTGTCAATTGTGAGGCATTTCTATTGCCTTCCATCATCGTGAAGAATTAGACTCTTTAACCAGCACATACCAGACAGGATTTATTCACCGGCCGGTGGGATTGAATAGCTTTTTAATATAGACAAAGTATCACATGAGACATGAGTCTGATGCCCGTCACTTTATGGTCAATTACTCAGCAGACTGAGCCGGTTTTGATGCTGTCTTTACTTTCACAGGTATTAGAACACAAACCTGCCCCAACTATTATTTCAGAGACTTTTATACATCAAAATCACAGGGCAGTTTGATTAAATATATGTGGGACTTTTACATAAAGGTCTATGCTTTTCGTTTTTGGGGTTATGATAAACAAATAAGCCCTTTTAAGCTCATTATTTTTTAACAACGAATGAGACATTTAAAAAACATGAAGCTGATAGAAGTTGTAACAGTTGATCAGTTTATTTAAAGTTTAAAAGTAAAGTTTGTAATGACATTATTGGAGGCCGCGTCGGTTCAGACTGACTCCGTTTTTTCATCACTTATCACATTAGGTTGTATTACAAATTGTTACGTAAGTGCGAATGAATGGCCTGTCATGGGGTAAGTCTTCCCATATATTTGACAGTAATCTATCACTTTGCCAGACAGGCAATTTTATTAGCTTCATAAGCTGCTAATACCATCCATGTTAAGTGTCACAATTCTGTTCTCTGGCATTTTAATTAGTTTAATGTTGGAGGACCTGAAACCAAAGAATATTTCTATAGACCATAAACTCTGCATCCTAATAATATTGCATTCAGTCATGTGATAATTAACTGGCTTGGACCCACATTTATCTGTCCGTCTCTCTGATATCTGATAATCAATCAATTAATAATTTGGAAAATTGAATAATCTTCACGTTTCAGTCAAGGAAGGACAAGCAGAGTGGAAGGGCTGGTTTGTACATCGTCTCCTCGGCGGATGTGAGTGACGTTTATCTCGTTCACTGGCAGTGGAAGGGCTAGAAATCAGCAGCGTCTTTAACCGGAAGTCGAGTCACAGTCGCGCCCTCTGCAGGACAGGAGGAGCGTCGCGTCTCCTCTCGCTAACTGCGCCGCCATATTAACACAGAGCCGTAAGGTAATTCAAACCACGTTTTATTTCAACAATTTATGCCACATAACGCGAACTTTTACCCACGCGGTGCCATTGAATCATTTCATGAACGATCTGAGGGTTTTATGTTGTGTTTCCTGCTTCGTTGCGTCTTTATAAACGCGCTTGATCTGCAGATGTTGAAATGTTAGCGTACTGTTGCTAACGTGATGAAATGCTAACGATATAATAGATAACAGATCGGTGGATATTAACCTGTGAATTATGTCCTAAATATGCTTGAGTACAGATGCATTTAATAATGATAAGCAGGTTAAGTGTCTGTGTTTAAAATGAAGCAAGAGTTTTGCTTTAGGTACCAACTGGTGCTGCACGTTATAAAGCTGAAAGAGTTAAAAACTGAAGTCTCGTTTTATTATTTTATCCTTTTATTTAATGCCTTATTTGCTCATAAACATTAAAGGCATCTTAAAATCACTAAATGTGTGTAAGTGCACGTGAGATGCTTTTACAAGCTGGTATTTGTAAAATAAGAGAGATGTTTTATTGAATTATTGTAAGATATATTGGTATCTTAGACAAATATTGAAGCTAAAATGTTTTTACTGTTTCAGATGTTGAAAGTGTGTTTAACTTTCACTTTAACATTTGTAACTTTTAACATTTGTAGATGCATTTATCAGTGAATGAGTTTCTAGCTGAACTGATCTTATGTTTTGATCTGGCTAGAAAATGACCAAAAATGATTGACATTTATATATTAACAGTGTCTGTCTGATAGTGTTTGTGTCTCAAAACCCAATGTGCTGCCTACCTGGATAAGAATCAAGGTTTCGAGACACAACCTATGCAAACTCCCAGTTTATTTACTCTGGTGTATGTTTGTTTAAATACACAGCATTATATCTGGAAGTTATCAGTGATTATATGACTGCAAGGATATACTGTATTATATGCATGTTTCATTATAGTAAAAACTGTTTAATGTTGCCATAGAGCAACATGTTTTATTGCTTTTGTCAGATGAATAGCAAGTAGGTGCCTTTTGTTCATAAAAAGGTAACAGTTGACATGAGTGATTAGTTATGATCTGGTTAACATCAGAATATTTGTGTTAGGATGTTATGTTTGAATATCGTTCATCTCTCGATTAGATCAGGTCATTTTTGGATTGAGATACAAGCAGCGGCTGCTGTTAAATACAACCATTGTGATTTAAAGGAACATGTGATATCAGGTTTTGTGGTCCAGGTAAGGGCTCTGGGAGTCGGGAATCTATGGAATGCTGCTCAATCAAAGTTGTTTAGGATCATGGAGTGTTTTCGGAACGTCTGGATCACATCTCCAGTATCCAGATTTGGGCTTTTCCAGATGTTAACACGTCAGAATTCCTTAAAGACACGGATGAGACTGTGAAGATACATTAAAATGTGTTTGTGTATGTCTTCAACCCTGAAAGAATGCTTTGGTATTTTCTGGACTGCTGTGGTCTGGTCGTCTTCGGTCTGCTTGCGCTTAGATTAAACCTTCTCCTCGTCTGGGCAGAGTTTCAACGTCTTAATCCAATTGAACGGAGCGCCAGCGTGTCGTAGCTGGGGTTCTGTGAAGCCAGATAACCTGGTCATACAGTTTCCTACTTTAATTCTCTGCTGTAGTGAAGGCCACACATGCAAACAAGGTCACGATTTAGGGCCCTCGGGCAGTTACTGCAACACGGCCCGTTCGATCGTATCGACGCCTGTCGCTCTGACCGCTCTGTCTTTGTTTTTATCACAGCCTGAGAGGAGCAGCCGCACGGCCAGACCATGTCCAGCTCTGTCTCAAGTCGTTCCCGTGTTTATCCAGACGTCAACACACAGCGACCGCGGGAATACTGGGACTATGAGTCTCACGTCGTAGAGTGGGGGTGAGTGTTGCATATTCTTACACGCACACTTAAAAGGTTACATGGAGTAACTGTTCGGCTGTTACTAATCTGAGTTGTTGCATGCTACCATACTCCTTTTCAGTGGAGTATACTTGCACTAGTGTGTATGTTTTGTGTGTGTGCACGCAGATACACGAATGGTCTACTTCAATGGTGTACTTGTTATAGCATCTGTTTATCTCCTCAACAGGAATCAAGACGATTACCAGCTGGTACGGAAACTCGGACGAGGAAAATACAGCGAAGTTTTCGAAGCCATCAATATTACAAACAATGAGAAAGTAGTCGTCAAAATTCTGAAGGTGAGGAGCATTTTTTAAAGTTCCCTCAGAGTTGGGTTTGGTTCAGGGACTTTTTCCTCCTACCGTTGGATGGAGAAGACCTAGACTTTGTGTCTTCTGGTTCTCATTTTCCACCTTGGAGAACGTCTGCTAAGATAAGCTTGTTTATATTACGGGAGGTAGCAGGAAACCAAAACCTGTTGGCGGGTTTTCAGCTTTACAGGCGCCTAATGGATTCCTTCCACCTCCTCTGGGCTAGAAAAAGCTCTAGATTCTCACGATAACACCCCACCAGCCGAGAGCTTCACTTTATACAAAGTGATAAATAGTTTGGAAGATTCGAGCTGTCGTCCTGTAATGTAACCATCCATATAACAAACTTCCTGTAGCTGGAGACGTGAGGAACGCAGCTGTACAAACACATCACATGACGCCTGTGCGCTGGGTTGTGATGTCATTTGAGGAATTTTTGGAGACAGGAATTCTTCTGTACATTAAAACGTGAAATGAAATCTGATCACACCTGTTTTTTTAAATAGATGTCCCTGGTTTTATCATTTAAAAAAATAAACATTCAAAAGAACTAAAATTTCCCAGAATGCACCTCAATGTTTGGACCAATAATAATATAGTTACTTTTCATAAATATTCCTTTTTTTAAGTTTATCGTTCAAACTGTTGCTTCATGTGGCCTTTAATGTTTTCTGTTTTTTCTGTTTGCAGCCGGTAAAGAAGAAGAAAATCAAGCGAGAAATCAAAATTTTGGAGAACCTGAGAGGCGGTCCCAACATCATCACACTTCTAGACATTGTCAAGGATCCTGTGGTCAGTTGATCAAACTGGACCGTTAATGTCATAGTTTTGTGTCAAACTCATGTGGATTGTGTTTAGCTTTAATAGTTCATAGTGACACTCAAGATGACTTTTCCATACAACGACTTAGTGATTGTACTGCTTTAGCTACTGTCTCATTAAAGTCTCTTCTGTGTCTCTGTGAAGTCTCGAACACCAGCTCTGGTTTTTGAACATGTGAACAACACAGATTTTAAGGTAAATAACAACATTCTGCTAGTGTAATAAAACATTCAATGCTACAATCATAATCGTTTCAGCTAAACACTGTCTTGGTTTTTGTTTTGTTGACTTAAAGCAATTGTATCAAACGCTATCAGACTACGACATCCGGTTCTACATGTATGAGATCCTGAAGGTAAGATCTTTGAGTTCCTGCATCTTCAGATATCATTTCCACAACACAACAGAGGTCCTGTATGTCTACAGTGTGAATTGGAGCTCATGATCTCTCTCTTTCTCTCTCTCTCTCTCTCTCTCTCTTCAGGCGTTGGACTACTGTCACAGTATGGGAATCATGCACAGAGACGTGAAACCGCACAACGTAATGATTGATCACGAACACAGAAAGGTACTGACCCACTTGATCGCCACATCTCATTGGTCATAACATAGCTCATGTCATCCTACAGCCCCCTGATTGGCCGATGACAAGAAGCTCCCATGCACCAATCAGAAAACGGCACATTTGTTGTAGTTAAAAGAGAATGTTGTTTTTTACTGTAACTATGAACAAAACTTTGAAAACAGAAAACAGCCTGAATATTATAATGTAATAATTTGATTCATTATTAATCATCTGTTTGTTGTTGTTTAGCTGCGTCTGATAGACTGGGGCTTAGCAGAGTTTTATCACCCCAGTCAGGAATACAACGTCAGGGTTGCATCTCGATACTTCAAAGGACCTGAACTGCTGGTGGACTATCAGGTGAGAATCTCATCCGACCTACTGTTTGTCTGATTTGATTTCAGTCTGTTTTTGAGTCCAAATATCGTTTTTGTCTTCAGATGTACGACTACAGTTTAGACATGTGGAGTCTGGGCTGCATGCTGGCCAGTATGATCTTCCGGAAAGAGCCGTTCTTCCACGGACACGACAACTATGATCAGGTGAGAAGTTCTGCTTTCACAAACGGGAGCTTGAGTCCAAAAGCCTCATTAAATACTTATTAGTCTGTTTTAGTCTCTTATTCTGTTGTCTCATAGTTTAAAGCCATGGCTAGTACTGGTTTGAACGTGTCTAGGCTAGTGTTTCTCAACCAGGACTCAACTTTCTGGGGGGCTACAGATGATTTAAAAGCATGCATTGAAAACATATTCCTAGTTTATGCCAGGGTGTAGAATTTCTCAATGCCTTTAAGTCAAAAGTCAAAAGTTTGAGGTCTACTGGGTTAGTGACCTGTAGTCAGTAATGCTGTGCTGCTCCCTGCTGTTTGTCACCAGTACTGTTTTCTTCCAGCTTGTACGGATTGCCAAAGTCCTGGGCACAGAAGACCTGTACGACTACATTGACAAATACAACATTGAACTCGATCCACGGTTTAATGACATACTGGGAAGGTACGCTGTGACGTGTTTGTTCCTGTGTAGCTCAACTGGTAGAGCATTGCGTTAGAAGCGCAAAGGTTGTGGGTTCGATCCCAGGGATCACAAGTACTGATAAAAATGTATACCTTTGGATAAAAGCGTCTGCCAAATGAATAAATTTGATTGGTACTTTCTATGTTTTTACACAGTATTTAATTTAACTGATTGTTTCTCTCTCAATCTGTTTCCAGACATTCCCGGAAAAGATGGGAGCGTTTTGTTCACAGTGAGAACCAGCATCTTGTCAGCACCGAAGCTCTGGACTTCCTGGACAAACTGTTGCGTTACGACCACCAGGCTCGTCTCACCGCGCGAGAGGCCATGGAGCATCCGTATTTCTGTGAGTGTCTGACGCCTCGGATCGCTGCTAATCTGATGTAATCAGACAACGACCATCAACCAATCAAAGCTCAATGTTCCCTCAGTAGTGCACCCAGACTGCAGGGAAATTACAGTGTCACAACAGTTAACACATTAGCATGTGTCTGCCTAATTTGCCACATAGCCACACCCTAGTATGCAAAAAAAGTCACTTGCTTAGCACCTAAGTCCAGGTTTTTCAGTGGGTTAGCGAGAGGCTAAAAATTATCACAAGAAACCTTGACAGAAATTGACCCTAGGTGTAAAATAAACTGAAAGATTTTATCCACTCATTGTAAGGTAAATAAGTGAATGTGTCTGTGGTTTGTCAGACCCAGTAGTAAAGGACCAGGCAAGAATGGGCTCCACCTCAGCACTGTCCACCGGTTCCACTCCAGTCAGCACATCCAGTATGATAACAGGTGAAACCCTCTCTCTCACTCTTCATAAACTTGTTTAACCAGTCCAGTCTGGTTCCTGTAAGCCCCGCCCCCTCATGACGGAGGTGATGTAATGGTATCTATTGTCTATAGGAGGCATCGCTTCCATGTCGCCGGCCCAGCCGATGGGAAGCATTGCCGGTTCTCCTGTCATCTCCTCTCCCGGTGCTCTGGCCACACAGATCCCTGCCGGCGCCGGAGCTCAGCCCTGAACGGACTCCCTCTCGCCGGGCCACATTTTTATGTTGAGTGTAAAAATAAAAGAGAGACTCGATTAGCTTTCTTTTCCTTGTTTTCTTTTGTTTTTCCATATAATTATATATTGAAGCTGAGACACATGCATACAGTTGTAACGTTGCGTCTGTGTCCGGCGTTCTCCCGATGACGGTGTCTGTATAGAAGCCACTACAGTGTAGAACTTCAGAAAAATGGATAATAAAATTTATTTTATATGTCCTTACGCTGGTTTGTGTTGTTTATAACCATCTGTGTTTTTCTGCTAAATGTTTAGAATCACACACACACACTAGGTTTTGTTAATGCTGGTTTCATTTGCGCACACAGTTTTTCATTATTTTAAAAACTTTTGGTTTAACTTTAGCATACATGGGAACTTAATATTGTTTAAACGTATCCCATAATGCACCTCAGGTAATTGGTTGAGAGAATAAACAGTTTTGTGATGGTCTGAAAAATATTGTTAAAAGACATGCATGTGACAAAAAATCAGTTTCTTTAAAATGACTTTTAATTTTAAGATTACAATTGTATGCCCTGTACATTTAGAAAGCATACAGAATACATTATAGATCTGTCATTGTTAAAATATGGTTTTTAAATATGTAGTAAACGTGCATGTTAATGAGTAGTTAATAAGTTTGTTAATTGGTCATATCTGGAGAGCAGAAAATGTTGGTATAATGTTATAAATAATATTAGCTTTTGGTTTATTGGATAAAGGAGTTAATTTTTATAATTTGGTTTCTTCAACAACCCTAAAAAACAACCACAATGTGTTTAGCTGCAAACATTCCTTAATGCTGAAAATTTAAGCACAATACTGGTGTACAGAAACCTCCACAGGGTTATCTGGCTCCTTCATGGCTTCCTCACGATCCATCCAAAACCTACAATACTCATTTATTTACTCCTTTAATACTTCCTAAAAACATTGTATCAGGTAAGTAATATGCTGGTTAAATAAGAAAAATCACACTATAGCTTAACACTGATAAATGGTCTTTCTTTTGAATAGTGAGTTTTTTTATTGATGTCCTTTGGCTCCATTTTTTATAACTAGAACATTTGCCCTCTGACACTTAAGTGTTGAGAGTCTTGTGAGAAACAGGAAGCCACTAAAATATTGTGTTTAATTATACACACAGGAAATGAAGCAGTCAGGAAGTAAATGAATCTGATAAAGGTACACATTTAACTTTATTATGTCTCTTTTGAAATGTACTGTCTCTTATATGAACAGTTATTAAACATTAGTTTAATGTTCAGCTTATTTTTTGTAATTGCTGTTTGTTAGCAGCCCTCGGTGTCCAGATCATAAGACCAATTAGCGACATTTTAATTTTACATGGAAAACATTTGTTCTGTTATTTGACATTTTCAACATTTGATAATATTTTTTAAATTCATTTACAAAACCTCTTTATCAATTTTACTTTATTATTTCCTTTTTTTCACAGATAAATCTTTTCTGCGCTTTGCAAGAACCATCAAACCAAGTGTGCAGGTTCCCGTTCGTGTCTCCCAGACTGCCGCAGTTCTCTCCCGCAGGATCCATTACTTTCCAATTATCAGGTTCATTATTTCCATTTTCCCTCTTGAACCAAAACCTTTTACAAGAGAAAAAAAAATTAAATTAGAGTAAATACAGGATGGCAAGTTTTCTTTGAAACAGTTATGATATGCAAACATGTTATTATTTAATGTACTTAAACCAAAACATTCTATATATAGAAACATTTTAAAATAATCTAATAACTGTTGTATTTTCTAATATTTTAAACTAGTAACATTATCAAAACAATCTGTTAGCAATCTCAAAGTCAAAGTGAATGTTATTGTCAATCCAACAATGTATTTATTTTATTTTGTACAATAATTTCACATTTGTATAAGATGTCATTTTTGGGGACATGTTTGTCAATACAGAGTAACTCTCTGTCAGAGTAACTCTGATAAATCTCATAAACAGTCTTACTGTACTCCTGTTTCTTCAAGAGTTTGACCATTCACCCAAACCCAGTGACCCTCTGTCTCCAGATCATTAAGACCAATCCAGTGAGTCTCTTTAATTTTAGACACCAGGAAATCCTATCAGGGCAAATCACAGATGACAGTATTAACTTCATGTCACTGTAAGTACACAACGCTTTGGAGGTGGTGAAAAATGATGTGAGAAACCAGATATTTGTAAAAATATAACTATTTGTACTTCTTTACACCAAAGTTTTTAGACATATTGCTGGATAACTGAAATAAATGAAAGTTATACAGAAATATAACACAAATGCATCAGTTATTTGGGATGTAATTTTTTATTCATTTATCACAAACTGGTTATGTTAGATTTCTTAGTCACCTGTTGTGACTGGCTGGTAATAGTGACCAGATCTCCTCCTTTTGAAAGACACACGTCACGACTGGTTGACCAGTTTTGTTTAACTGTACTGAAGTAAAACATGCCATGACAACTTATGCTCCCATCTTCTGCTGGTATATCATGGAACTGACCTGTAAATAAATAATAAACACAAGAGTGTGATATTAATAATATGCTATATAGGGTTATTCAATTCAAGAGGACAGTTCATGATAGGAGGCTTGCAATATGAGTGATGACACCAAACACAGGAGCCCATTTGTTGTATATTTGCACCATAATTCCCCCAAGCAACCTTTTTATTTACATTTAAACATACTTCAAAAAGGCAAAAAGCTCTCATTTGTCATAATAGTCAAAAAGAGTTGCGCCTTTTTCTGCTTTGAACGTCGGAGAAAAGCCAGGATCTCTAGTTCACAAAATCGTCGCAATGCATTCCTTTATTAAGCCATCTAATGTCAGTCATTATATTGAGCTGACATATCAGATAATAACTTACTGGCACAACGTCATACATGAGCAACTAGTCAGGCTAACTTGTTTTAGACATAAACTATTTCAGTATTAAAACAAACAACCTCGCTTACCAACTGAATAGCCCTGTGCTACAGTGTAATATGTTAATAATGCTTAAAAACCTCGTCTTTGAATGCATGGGATAAAGCGGTCGTAACTCACTTTTGTAAATGAATGATTGTAGGCTGTTGTATTTGGCTTTTAATTCTTGAAGCTCTTTTTCCATGGCTCGTAGAGAGAAATAAGAGAAATGTTAGAATTAATAATTTCATGTCTAAATATGAGTGCATCAGACATAATAATAACAACATTTTTATGTAAAAGAGTTGACTTCTTGCTGCTGAGGTTGGCTGTAAATTCTTGAAGATTTCTCTCCATGGCTGAAGAGATAGAGAACTGATTGATCAGTTTTGTTTATGCACGACTGTTGGAAAATGTTTTATAGTGTTTTATAATTATCTGTATAGTCTATAGTGTTCTATAGGGGTCTGTATGTTCTATAGTGTTCTTTATAGTCCATAGTGTTCTGTATAGTCTATAGTGTTCTATATTGATCCATATGTTCTATAGTGTTTTGTATAGTCCATAGTGTTCTGTATAGTCCATAGTGTTCTATAGGGATCTGTATGTTCTATAGTG
>JBAJNP010004664.1:0-15693 GCA_036877545.1 Yasuhikotakia modesta | reverse complement strand
TGCTCTTATACGGGTGAAAGATTGTGTATAGATCTGAGAACAGAACCATGTGGTTCTGTGTGCCAGTGTGTGGATCAAAGCACCTGTGGACGTCACAGGAGAAACCCAGAGAGCTCAGAACCCAGACAGGTATCAGCTTCAGCGTGAGAGAATGGAGCGACCTTTTCACGGACGCGGGTCTAAGAGCTGCAGTTAATGCATGTGTGAGCTGTAGAGTGAGTTATACAGACGGGGCTGTGAAGGGTTATTGCAAACCTAATGTGTGCTAGGTATCAGGTGTGTGTGTGTGTGTGTGTGTGTGTACAAGTGTTTTTATTAGAGCAAATAGAAACGGTATAGATAGAAACTAAAGTTAAACTGTTGTCTCTCTGTGTGTTTGTTTGTGTTAATTATTTATATGTCTTTATTCTTTACTAGTTACATATTTCTAGTTAAAAGTATTTTTGCAGTTTTGTTTAAATATTTTTGTTTGTGCATTTATTTAAAACTCATTTCATCATGCAACAATATTTTATCTGTTAGCCCAGAAAATGAAGTGACACAGTTTTGTACTTTAACATATTGATTGCTTAAAGGTTTATTTAGAGGTACAACAAATAGGAGGAAATGTTTCAGAATAACACGTTACTGATTGTAATATCTGTAAATTCAATAATGTTAAATACTTTGTGTATAAAAAGTCACTGAAAATAAAGAGAGAAAATACTTTTGATTGAAACACTGACATTGTGAGGAGAGCGAAGGCTTTGGCTGTCTAAACGTTTCGGCATATCTGAGCTATTGTCCTCAGGTTGCCAGCACCAGCTTTTATCATCAAGTTTAGCTTTAGATTTTATCCTGTAACTTTTGTCCTGTAATTAATCAAGAAAAAATGAACCATCTAAAAACGTTCAGCTTATACAATATCATAACATCTTGTACAAAGATGTAAATATTTGTCTTGTACAAATATTGTCTAGTCTGATCTACACTTAAATCATCTCTACAAAGTGTCTGTGTGGCCTGGCCTCTGGGTAAAGTTTGGTAGAATATTTGGCAAGCACAACAGAATAGCTCACATTAACAGATTCACGATTCACTCAAACAGTGATAAAACAAACTGACGCACAAACAAATCAGTACATCACAGAGGATAAAGTCTAATTCAAGATACTCAAAAAATGCCACTGCAAACAGAAACAAATTTGTTTGTTTGTTGTTTTGTCGTATTTTACTGCCTTGGCGTTGTAGTTTGTCTTTGACTCCCTGTCTACAGTTCACGTCTTATGGACGAAGGTTTCTTGATCTCTTTTTTGAGGCCGAGGCGGGTTTGCTGCGCTTACGCCCTGATGCATTGTGGGATTTGGCTGCACGCTGGACAGGAAGTGGGGCGGGTTTCACAGCCGCCACCTCCTCTGAGTCTGGAGTTTCATCCTCTGAGGAGACAGAAGCAAAGGCTTTGGAAAAAAGGTTTGACTTCTAGTTTAAAGGGTGAGATTCACTGATTACATGTACCCAGCTAACAATGTAAGGTTGTAAGAACGTTTCCTCAACATTGTCGATAGGTAACAAGTGAATGTTTAGGAAACATTAGCCAAAGTTGTGAGAATGTTCCCTGTTATCTGCATACATGTTTATTTATAATGTGAAATTACCATCTTGTTCTTCCATGCTAGATTTTGATGCATCTAGAAAGAGAAAACGACCATTTATAATTATTTTACATAAAAACGAATAAGTATAAAATTTCAAGTACTATACAATTTATTTTCTTCATTACAGTAATGACAATTTGTAGTAAAAATTATGTCACAATGCAAAAACTTTTTTCCTGCTCTGGTCACTACAGTAAAAATGGGACATAATAGTCTGATAATCTCGCGCTATATTGATATAAATCACTCACCAGTTTTAGGGACGTTGTTTACTTGAGGTACTGAAAACACAAGAGAGATTTAAATTCATATTGTTTTGCCATTTACATAATTCATATTTGTCTTTTAGTTTATTATTAGGTGTGGTATTATTTATTATATGCATTTATTATTCTTTATATTAAATGTGGTCTCACCACTGTTTCCTGTCTCTCCACTGGTGCTGCTAGTATCTAAATTATAAAACAGGACATTGTATCTATTAGAAAATGGTTTATATTGAAACGACTGTATTTTATAAGTTATAAGTTTATCTATAAGTTTATGTTGCTGTTGTTTTACCTGCAGTTGCTTCATTATTATGCAAAAGTTCATCTAAACCAAAGAAATGATAAACACAAAGGAGATCTCATTAACATCTATATTGTTTCTCCTACAGCAGTGAGATTGAACGGAGACCGAATGGACAAATATCATTCTGGAGAAACATCTGAGATGAAGAGTTACAAAACTTAGGTTAACTGCTCAGGTTAACAGAGAACAGAAGATATGAGCAGTTGTGTTCAGAGGCCACTAGATGGCAGACTGATGAAGATTAACCCAACCTGAGAAACTCCAGAGTAAAGGGTAGGTCACCCAAAAACCAGAACCTTCAGTTTTACTCACCCTCACGTCATTTAAAAAACTATACCATAATATAAAACTGTAATATTTGAATAACATATTTAGAAGATATTTTTATATTTGTTGGTGAGAAAAATAACAGTTTCACACATTGATTTTAAGTGTATATAAAATAGAAGAAAAATATAGGTTTGGAAAGACATGAGGGTAAGAAATAATGGCAAAACTTCAATTTTTTTTGGTTGATCTGTGCTTTTAAAGTTGTTTTAAACGTCTAAATATGTTTGTGACGCTAAAACTGAAATACTTTTACTCTTAATAGTTATTTGCACCAACACAGATAAATAATTTTCATAAATTGTTTAGATAAAAACACCCTGGATGTTACAGGTTCTTTTCATTAGTTTAGTGGTTTCTGTGTTCTTTAAAGAACCGGTCCATAGAAGATTCATAGAAGACTAGATCATTTCAGGTTAAATTGTGGAACTAGTTGAATGGTTCTGTGTTTACAAGTGAATTTACAAGTCATGTTTCTGGTGAACGCCTGACAACCTTGTAAACTCGAGTTTCTCAAACCGACGTCTGTCCACATATGAGAGAGAATAACTCACCGTTGGGCAGGTCGGGTGACACGAGGTTCATGCTTTCTGTGAAGAACAACAGACAACAGCAGCGTGAGACGCCGTCCGGCTGAGATATTGACTTAGACACACAGAATCTGAAGTCGTACCTGTTGGGGCCTCGTCTGAGGTTGAGTCCTGATCTGTGGCGTAAAGGGAGAATCTTAATGAATGTTTTATTTATGTTTGTTAAATAGTTGTAATACATTTTCACAGATTTTTATTCAACCTCAGAAAAAGTTATTTTTACCTGTAGCAAACATGGCTTGGGACCCTCCATCCACTGAAACAATCAGAAAATTCATTTAAAGTAAATAAATGATATAATATTTCATTGTATTAAATGCTATTTAATATGCTATTAAAGATTGATGCATTACTGTACATTCTGTACTGTACTACAAGTAAAATAATAATCGTAAACTTAATGGCAGTAACATTTTGAGATTTATTTGAACTGTTTTGTGGGGTGATTTTGTGTTTTACCTGCTTCAAGGTCCGCTTTCACCAGAACCAGAACCAGTGAGCAGAAGATGAGAATGTTCCTGTGACAAAACAAACAAGCGTGATGACATCATAAAATGGCAGGTGAGAACAGGTGTGTGTTCTGATGGAGCGACAGGAATCTGTTTCTCATTAAGGGATTTAAAGGTAAAGATAAAAACAAACTCAGATAAAATTCCTTCATGTGGATGAATTAAAAGATTGCAGGTGATAAATGTTTACATTTTATGTTATTCTTTAAGAAATTAACCACTTTTTCCACATTAAATTACTGAAAATACATTTTAAAGAAAAGCAAATATTGATGACAAAGGTGAGTGCAGTTGAAATAAACAACATATTTCATATATTAATATATGAGTGTAAATTTGCCCAAATGTGATGCCAAATGTTATGAATTCAAATCCTGCTGATAGCAATAGAACAGATTAGATGGTTTTCAGTGATGTCAGTAACTGTGATAATGTCACAATGTCATAATATTAAAGCACCTGCGATGTGTTTTGATCGTGCAGGTATCAGTGTCTTACCTGGTGAGCATAGCTGGAGGTCAGAGACTACAGGCTCCTGTGATGTACGGTACACAATGCGGTATTGCACCTGAACTGGCTGATCATCGCTGATCATCAAACCTTTTATAGCTCTTCAAAGGCCACGGAAAGTGTGGGAGGAGACCTGAAAACACAGACTCATCTTGGGTTACGATAATTGCGTGGCTTAACGTAAGGATTTGTGTCTCCACCTACTGTACACTCCCAATAAAAGATGCTTTCTCGAGAAACGTCCACAATAAACCTTTTGTTACCCCACTGCATCTCTTTGTAGCCCAAGAGCAAAAAAGTTCCCAAATATTTTATTTCTCTCTGTAGGTGGAGGTGTTTTGTTTCTGTGGATGTTCTGTCTTCATGGTACACCGGCTGTAGGTGACGTGTTTAGAAGGTCACGGTTAACCGGATCACCGCTGACTTTGACCCGTGGGTCCAAACACGTCAATCTGATGTTTTGCACTCCTGAAAGGACAACTATGGTTTTCTGCAGAGAACGTTCTCAGAATGTTTAATGTCTAATGTTCTGCAAAAGTTCAAAAATGTTCTTGCATTACTGTAATGTTTATATAACATTTATTATATCAAAAAGTCACGCTTAAGAACTCAGTGGAATGTTTAAAAAGTTACCTAAATAAAAACTTTTGAGGAACAATCTTATAGTCAGTTGTTTGATGTTAGGAATGTTTTAAAACATTCCCAAAACTTTCAAAATAATAATTTAACATTTTATTACCTAATGGAAACATTAGGAAAACGTTCTTGCAACCGATAACGGTTAGCTAGGGTGGTGCTGTATCAATGGGGGGATTCCCTGGGTCACCGAGGGCAGTATTTGGGGGGAAATTTAAACCTAATTGCGCTGTAAAGCAATAGCAGCCTGGCAGGGGATAAATAGAATTTTTCCTTTCTAAAAGGTTGGTGTTGGGGAAATGGTGCTTGTTTTTTGGGCCTCTTGTTGTCCTGATGCCAGCTGATACGGATGCTGCCACTGATGGAGGTATTAGTGCTCACTGCTGCGGGAAAGACTGTGAGATCCGTGGGCAGGAAATTCCACTCTTTTAAGATAGAGGGAGAGCGAGATAGAGAGGGAAACTTTCCCAAAAAGAGCGTCAGGTAACATTTAGGGCCGAATGTGTGACCTGTCGTTTTTTAGGTACAGTGAGTTTCAGAAATGTTTTCAAAGGGTTGGAACGTCACAGAAGATCAGGGTTCGACGTGAAAGGAATTTGAGAAGTGTGACGTAAGAAAGAAAACTGCCGGGATGACTAAAACAACCTTTTGGAAACGTTAACAAGCATTGTGAGAGCTTTGTGAATTTTCCAAAACCAGGTTCCACTGTGTGAGAAGATCTCAGTAGCACATGTCAGAAGATGCAGGAACGGTCTGGACACGACTGGTTTCACAACATCATGCAGCCAAACTAAATCCCTTGTTCATCCCAACCAGCGATTCATCCGTCCGACATTCAATCTGTTGTCCATTTTGCTTTTTTATCAGACCAAGCTACTGCCAGTGGAATAAATGTGTCGCCTTTAGACAAGACAGGAAGTCTACCCATCTGGTTTTACCTTTCGTGGATTTCTATGGGCGCCTGTGGTAAAATGGAGTGCCGGCTCTAAAGCAGAACAGAGGTTAGAGTTTGATAATGGGAGAAAATGTTCCTGTGTAGTAGAGTTACATCTGACATGTCCTCTGCTGTGGTATTTAGGAACAGCCCTCACTACTATCAAAAGAGCTCTCTGTTTGCACGCTAAAAGGTTTTTTCTCTATAAACCGTAAATGGATAATTAACTATTGAGGATCCCTCACTAGACCACATTAAGGCCCCTTAGCAGTCTTTTCAAGAAACACATTTGTGAGGAAAGTCTTTGAAAGCCGGTAAGGTCAGATTTACATGTGTATGTGAAACAGGCCCACAGGCACACGAGAGCTCTGCGTTTTCCTTTTAAACATGGAGTATGAAAGGAAATAGCTGGGAGTATACAGAGTACAGAATGGGAAGAAAAACACTTAACACAGCATCTTGCAAACGATGAAACACATTAAAATATTTTTAAATATAATTTCAGTGTATGCACAAAAAACAAATGGGTGTATAATATATATGATTGTATAATATAGATGATGTACAAAATATATGATTTTGTATGCTTTGTATTTTTTAAATCAAAATTAGATAATTACGTTGCAAAATATCAATCAAATTTAAACGCTTCACCCAGGGCTTGTGTGTTTGGTGACCAGATTTCACCTCTTCTGATACTGGAAAATAAACTCTGCCAACTGGGTAAATGAACTGTCAATTGTGAGGCATTTCTATTGCCTTCCATCATCGTGAAGAATTAGACTCTTTAACCAGCACATACCAGACAGGATTTATTCACCGGCCGGTGGGATTGAATAGCTTTTTAATATAGACAAAGTATCACATGAGACATGAGTCTGATGCCCGTCACTTTATGGTCAATTACTCAGCAGACTGAGCCGGTTTTGATGCTGTCTTTACTTTCACAGGTATTAGAACACAAACCTGCCCCAACTATTATTTCAGAGACTTTTATACATCAAAATCACAGGGCAGTTTGATTAAATATATGTGGGACTTTTACATAAAGGTCTATGCTTTTCGTTTTTGGGGTTATGATAAACAAATAAGCCCTTTTAAGCTCATTATTTTTTAACAACGAATGAGACATTTAAAAAACATGAAGCTGATAGAAGTTGTAACAGTTGATCAGTTTATTTAAAGTTTAAAAGTAAAGTTTGTAATGACATTATTGGAGGCCGCGTCGGTTCAGACTGACTCCGTTTTTTCATCACTTATCACATTAGGTTGTATTACAAATTGTTACGTAAGTGCGAATGAATGGCCTGTCATGGGGTAAGTCTTCCCATATATTTGACAGTAATCTATCACTTTGCCAGACAGGCAATTTTATTAGCTTCATAAGCTGCTAATACCATCCATGTTAAGTGTCACAATTCTGTTCTCTGGCATTTTAATTAGTTTAATGTTGGAGGACCTGAAACCAAAGAATATTTCTATAGACCATAAACTCTGCATCCTAATAATATTGCATTCAGTCATGTGATAATTAACTGGCTTGGACCCACATTTATCTGTCCGTCTCTCTGATATCTGATAATCAATCAATTAATAATTTGGAAAATTGAATAATCTTCACGTTTCAGTCAAGGAAGGACAAGCAGAGTGGAAGGGCTGGTTTGTACATCGTCTCCTCGGCGGATGTGAGTGACGTTTATCTCGTTCACTGGCAGTGGAAGGGCTAGAAATCAGCAGCGTCTTTAACCGGAAGTCGAGTCACAGTCGCGCCCTCTGCAGGACAGGAGGAGCGTCGCGTCTCCTCTCGCTAACTGCGCCGCCATATTAACACAGAGCCGTAAGGTAATTCAAACCACGTTTTATTTCAACAATTTATGCCACATAACGCGAACTTTTACCCACGCGGTGCCATTGAATCATTTCATGAACGATCTGAGGGTTTTATGTTGTGTTTCCTGCTTCGTTGCGTCTTTATAAACGCGCTTGATCTGCAGATGTTGAAATGTTAGCGTACTGTTGCTAACGTGATGAAATGCTAACGATATAATAGATAACAGATCGGTGGATATTAACCTGTGAATTATGTCCTAAATATGCTTGAGTACAGATGCATTTAATAATGATAAGCAGGTTAAGTGTCTGTGTTTAAAATGAAGCAAGAGTTTTGCTTTAGGTACCAACTGGTGCTGCACGTTATAAAGCTGAAAGAGTTAAAAACTGAAGTCTCGTTTTATTATTTTATCCTTTTATTTAATGCCTTATTTGCTCATAAACATTAAAGGCATCTTAAAATCACTAAATGTGTGTAAGTGCACGTGAGATGCTTTTACAAGCTGGTATTTGTAAAATAAGAGAGATGTTTTATTGAATTATTGTAAGATATATTGGTATCTTAGACAAATATTGAAGCTAAAATGTTTTTACTGTTTCAGATGTTGAAAGTGTGTTTAACTTTCACTTTAACATTTGTAACTTTTAACATTTGTAGATGCATTTATCAGTGAATGAGTTTCTAGCTGAACTGATCTTATGTTTTGATCTGGCTAGAAAATGACCAAAAATGATTGACATTTATATATTAACAGTGTCTGTCTGATAGTGTTTGTGTCTCAAAACCCAATGTGCTGCCTACCTGGATAAGAATCAAGGTTTCGAGACACAACCTATGCAAACTCCCAGTTTATTTACTCTGGTGTATGTTTGTTTAAATACACAGCATTATATCTGGAAGTTATCAGTGATTATATGACTGCAAGGATATACTGTATTATATGCATGTTTCATTATAGTAAAAACTGTTTAATGTTGCCATAGAGCAACATGTTTTATTGCTTTTGTCAGATGAATAGCAAGTAGGTGCCTTTTGTTCATAAAAAGGTAACAGTTGACATGAGTGATTAGTTATGATCTGGTTAACATCAGAATATTTGTGTTAGGATGTTATGTTTGAATATCGTTCATCTCTCGATTAGATCAGGTCATTTTTGGATTGAGATACAAGCAGCGGCTGCTGTTAAATACAACCATTGTGATTTAAAGGAACATGTGATATCAGGTTTTGTGGTCCAGGTAAGGGCTCTGGGAGTCGGGAATCTATGGAATGCTGCTCAATCAAAGTTGTTTAGGATCATGGAGTGTTTTCGGAACGTCTGGATCACATCTCCAGTATCCAGATTTGGGCTTTTCCAGATGTTAACACGTCAGAATTCCTTAAAGACACGGATGAGACTGTGAAGATACATTAAAATGTGTTTGTGTATGTCTTCAACCCTGAAAGAATGCTTTGGTATTTTCTGGACTGCTGTGGTCTGGTCGTCTTCGGTCTGCTTGCGCTTAGATTAAACCTTCTCCTCGTCTGGGCAGAGTTTCAACGTCTTAATCCAATTGAACGGAGCGCCAGCGTGTCGTAGCTGGGGTTCTGTGAAGCCAGATAACCTGGTCATACAGTTTCCTACTTTAATTCTCTGCTGTAGTGAAGGCCACACATGCAAACAAGGTCACGATTTAGGGCCCTCGGGCAGTTACTGCAACACGGCCCGTTCGATCGTATCGACGCCTGTCGCTCTGACCGCTCTGTCTTTGTTTTTATCACAGCCTGAGAGGAGCAGCCGCACGGCCAGACCATGTCCAGCTCTGTCTCAAGTCGTTCCCGTGTTTATCCAGACGTCAACACACAGCGACCGCGGGAATACTGGGACTATGAGTCTCACGTCGTAGAGTGGGGGTGAGTGTTGCATATTCTTACACGCACACTTAAAAGGTTACATGGAGTAACTGTTCGGCTGTTACTAATCTGAGTTGTTGCATGCTACCATACTCCTTTTCAGTGGAGTATACTTGCACTAGTGTGTATGTTTTGTGTGTGTGCACGCAGATACACGAATGGTCTACTTCAATGGTGTACTTGTTATAGCATCTGTTTATCTCCTCAACAGGAATCAAGACGATTACCAGCTGGTACGGAAACTCGGACGAGGAAAATACAGCGAAGTTTTCGAAGCCATCAATATTACAAACAATGAGAAAGTAGTCGTCAAAATTCTGAAGGTGAGGAGCATTTTTTAAAGTTCCCTCAGAGTTGGGTTTGGTTCAGGGACTTTTTCCTCCTACCGTTGGATGGAGAAGACCTAGACTTTGTGTCTTCTGGTTCTCATTTTCCACCTTGGAGAACGTCTGCTAAGATAAGCTTGTTTATATTACGGGAGGTAGCAGGAAACCAAAACCTGTTGGCGGGTTTTCAGCTTTACAGGCGCCTAATGGATTCCTTCCACCTCCTCTGGGCTAGAAAAAGCTCTAGATTCTCACGATAACACCCCACCAGCCGAGAGCTTCACTTTATACAAAGTGATAAATAGTTTGGAAGATTCGAGCTGTCGTCCTGTAATGTAACCATCCATATAACAAACTTCCTGTAGCTGGAGACGTGAGGAACGCAGCTGTACAAACACATCACATGACGCCTGTGCGCTGGGTTGTGATGTCATTTGAGGAATTTTTGGAGACAGGAATTCTTCTGTACATTAAAACGTGAAATGAAATCTGATCACACCTGTTTTTTTAAATAGATGTCCCTGGTTTTATCATTTAAAAAAATAAACATTCAAAAGAACTAAAATTTCCCAGAATGCACCTCAATGTTTGGACCAATAATAATATAGTTACTTTTCATAAATATTCCTTTTTTTAAGTTTATCGTTCAAACTGTTGCTTCATGTGGCCTTTAATGTTTTCTGTTTTTTCTGTTTGCAGCCGGTAAAGAAGAAGAAAATCAAGCGAGAAATCAAAATTTTGGAGAACCTGAGAGGCGGTCCCAACATCATCACACTTCTAGACATTGTCAAGGATCCTGTGGTCAGTTGATCAAACTGGACCGTTAATGTCATAGTTTTGTGTCAAACTCATGTGGATTGTGTTTAGCTTTAATAGTTCATAGTGACACTCAAGATGACTTTTCCATACAACGACTTAGTGATTGTACTGCTTTAGCTACTGTCTCATTAAAGTCTCTTCTGTGTCTCTGTGAAGTCTCGAACACCAGCTCTGGTTTTTGAACATGTGAACAACACAGATTTTAAGGTAAATAACAACATTCTGCTAGTGTAATAAAACATTCAATGCTACAATCATAATCGTTTCAGCTAAACACTGTCTTGGTTTTTGTTTTGTTGACTTAAAGCAATTGTATCAAACGCTATCAGACTACGACATCCGGTTCTACATGTATGAGATCCTGAAGGTAAGATCTTTGAGTTCCTGCATCTTCAGATATCATTTCCACAACACAACAGAGGTCCTGTATGTCTACAGTGTGAATTGGAGCTCATGATCTCTCTCTTTCTCTCTCTCTCTCTCTCTCTCTCTTCAGGCGTTGGACTACTGTCACAGTATGGGAATCATGCACAGAGACGTGAAACCGCACAACGTAATGATTGATCACGAACACAGAAAGGTACTGACCCACTTGATCGCCACATCTCATTGGTCATAACATAGCTCATGTCATCCTACAGCCCCCTGATTGGCCGATGACAAGAAGCTCCCATGCACCAATCAGAAAACGGCACATTTGTTGTAGTTAAAAGAGAATGTTGTTTTTTACTGTAACTATGAACAAAACTTTGAAAACAGAAAACAGCCTGAATATTATAATGTAATAATTTGATTCATTATTAATCATCTGTTTGTTGTTGTTTAGCTGCGTCTGATAGACTGGGGCTTAGCAGAGTTTTATCACCCCAGTCAGGAATACAACGTCAGGGTTGCATCTCGATACTTCAAAGGACCTGAACTGCTGGTGGACTATCAGGTGAGAATCTCATCCGACCTACTGTTTGTCTGATTTGATTTCAGTCTGTTTTTGAGTCCAAATATCGTTTTTGTCTTCAGATGTACGACTACAGTTTAGACATGTGGAGTCTGGGCTGCATGCTGGCCAGTATGATCTTCCGGAAAGAGCCGTTCTTCCACGGACACGACAACTATGATCAGGTGAGAAGTTCTGCTTTCACAAACGGGAGCTTGAGTCCAAAAGCCTCATTAAATACTTATTAGTCTGTTTTAGTCTCTTATTCTGTTGTCTCATAGTTTAAAGCCATGGCTAGTACTGGTTTGAACGTGTCTAGGCTAGTGTTTCTCAACCAGGACTCAACTTTCTGGGGGGCTACAGATGATTTAAAAGCATGCATTGAAAACATATTCCTAGTTTATGCCAGGGTGTAGAATTTCTCAATGCCTTTAAGTCAAAAGTCAAAAGTTTGAGGTCTACTGGGTTAGTGACCTGTAGTCAGTAATGCTGTGCTGCTCCCTGCTGTTTGTCACCAGTACTGTTTTCTTCCAGCTTGTACGGATTGCCAAAGTCCTGGGCACAGAAGACCTGTACGACTACATTGACAAATACAACATTGAACTCGATCCACGGTTTAATGACATACTGGGAAGGTACGCTGTGACGTGTTTGTTCCTGTGTAGCTCAACTGGTAGAGCATTGCGTTAGAAGCGCAAAGGTTGTGGGTTCGATCCCAGGGATCACAAGTACTGATAAAAATGTATACCTTTGGATAAAAGCGTCTGCCAAATGAATAAATTTGATTGGTACTTTCTATGTTTTTACACAGTATTTAATTTAACTGATTGTTTCTCTCTCAATCTGTTTCCAGACATTCCCGGAAAAGATGGGAGCGTTTTGTTCACAGTGAGAACCAGCATCTTGTCAGCACCGAAGCTCTGGACTTCCTGGACAAACTGTTGCGTTACGACCACCAGGCTCGTCTCACCGCGCGAGAGGCCATGGAGCATCCGTATTTCTGTGAGTGTCTGACGCCTCGGATCGCTGCTAATCTGATGTAATCAGACAACGACCATCAACCAATCAAAGCTCAATGTTCCCTCAGTAGTGCACCCAGACTGCAGGGAAATTACAGTGTCACAACAGTTAACACATTAGCATGTGTCTGCCTAATTTGCCACATAGCCACACCCTAGTATGCAAAAAAAGTCACTTGCTTAGCACCTAAGTCCAGGTTTTTCAGTGGGTTAGCGAGAGGCTAAAAATTATCACAAGAAACCTTGACAGAAATTGACCCTAGGTGTAAAATAAACTGAAAGATTTTATCCACTCATTGTAAGGTAAATAAGTGAATGTGTCTGTGGTTTGTCAGACCCAGTAGTAAAGGACCAGGCAAGAATGGGCTCCACCTCAGCACTGTCCACCGGTTCCACTCCAGTCAGCACATCCAGTATGATAACAGGTGAAACCCTCTCTCTCACTCTTCATAAACTTGTTTAACCAGTCCAGTCTGGTTCCTGTAAGCCCCGCCCCCTCATGACGGAGGTGATGTAATGGTATCTATTGTCTATAGGAGGCATCGCTTCCATGTCGCCGGCCCAGCCGATGGGAAGCATTGCCGGTTCTCCTGTCATCTCCTCTCCCGGTGCTCTGGCCACACAGATCCCTGCCGGCGCCGGAGCTCAGCCCTGAACGGACTCCCTCTCGCCGGGCCACATTTTTATGTTGAGTGTAAAAATAAAAGAGAGACTCGATTAGCTTTCTTTTCCTTGTTTTCTTTTGTTTTTCCATATAATTATATATTGAAGCTGAGACACATGCATACAGTTGTAACGTTGCGTCTGTGTCCGGCGTTCTCCCGATGACGGTGTCTGTATAGAAGCCACTACAGTGTAGAACTTCAGAAAAATGGATAATAAAATTTATTTTATATGTCCTTACGCTGGTTTGTGTTGTTTATAACCATCTGTGTTTTTCTGCTAAATGTTTAGAATCACACACACACACTAGGTTTTGTTAATGCTGGTTTCATTTGCGCACACAGTTTTTCATTATTTTAAAAACTTTTGGTTTAACTTTAGCATACATGGGAACTTAATATTGTTTAAACGTATCCCATAATGCACCTCAGGTAATTGGTTGAGAGAATAAACAGTTTTGTGATGGTCTGAAAAATATTGTTAAAAGACATGCATGTGACAAAAAATCAGTTTCTTTAAAATGACTTTTAATTTTAAGATTACAATTGTATGCCCTGTACATTTAGAAAGCATACAGAATACATTATAGATCTGTCATTGTTAAAATATGGTTTTTAAATATGTAGTAAACGTGCATGTTAATGAGTAGTTAATAAGTTTGTTAATTGGTCATATCTGGAGAGCAGAAAATGTTGGTATAATGTTATAAATAATATTAGCTTTTGGTTTATTGGATAAAGGAGTTAATTTTTATAATTTGGTTTCTTCAACAACCCTAAAAAACAACCACAATGTGTTTAGCTGCAAACATTCCTTAATGCTGAAAATTTAAGCACAATACTGGTGTACAGAAACCTCCACAGGGTTGAGAAACTAAACGGAGGCAAGAGCTTCACACACAAATTTCTTCTCATGAAAGCAGTAGCCATCGGTCCAGAAATCTGTTTCTCCTGCAGAGTGTCCCAGACTGGCACAGTCCTCACCGCCCGGGAAATGTTTTGTCCAGTTATCTGGCTCCTTTATGCCTCCCTCACGAGCCATCCAAAACCTACAAGCCAAAGAAAACAGAACGTGTATCTTCTGGAGAAGCGGCCGCTCACATTATTTTCACACGCACAGATTAAGAAGAATTTTTGGAGCCCATACTCTATTGAATTATTGAGTGGCTGGTTATTGACCCAAACCCACTGTCCCTCAATGTCCAAATCACTGAGTCCAATCCAGTGATGAACATTCACTTTAGAGGTTACAAAATCCTGGTGAGACAAATACAGATTAAATGCATATAAAACTCAAAGATATTCACAGTGTTTTGTTACATGTGCAAAAAATGTTTTTGTGGTTAAAACTGCAAAAATTAACTTTTGCATAAATTTGAAGGTTACATGAGAAAACTATTAAACACTGGTTGACAGGTTTTCGCTGGATATAAATTTAAACAGGTTTCAGCAGATTGGTTGAGTCATTATAAGCCAGGTGAGCAGGAAGACTTGCATGTCATGTTTATTTTTAACACAACAAAGATGAAATGTGTGAGTTTAAAACACACCTGTTCCGCTTTACTGTTTATTATCACCAGATGCCCCCCCAGCGTCACACAGTGATCCCGACACCGGGTCCAGTTCATGCTGAGGTTGGAAAAGTGGTAACATTTACCTTTAAAGTGAATCCAGTTCTGGGCACAAAGTGCACAACCTGTGGTTCCTGTAGGGAAAGAGGTACGGAGATTCACTCATTTATTCACTCTTTAAATGTCGTCCTGTTTTTATATTACTTGTGTGATAGTGAACTAAACTACCACAAAGTTTTACAACTCTTACTGTGTAATCCGTTCAGCTTTCTCAGTGTTTCCTCATGTTGGTTAGTAAGTTCCTTAAACTTTTCCTCAAAATCTGCACCAAAAACAAAGAAAAAAGCTATTTTGTTTTACAGGTTTTCTCTTATATCAGTTTAACCACAAAACAATAGAAATGGTTTAGTATTGTGTTACACAATTGTTTAATTTACTTTCAAATCAGTGTTCTGTATAGTCCATAGTGTTCTGTATAGTCCATAGTGTTCTGTATAGTCCACAGTGTTCTATAGGGATCTGTATGTTCTATAGTGAACATGAAATGTTTGACTCACTGGTACTGTTAATCCTCTGAGACAACAGTTCAGATGAAACCACATCATGCTGAACTCTGACTGATTCATAATCTGCCCGCTTGAGATGATCTGTTTACATAAACAACATTAATAGCAGCAGCGGTGTGAAGAAATCTGTAAGATTTCCTATCATTTATACTCACACAGAACCCCCAGAACACAGAGACCCCCAACAGCCAGAACAACAAACACACAGAGAGCAGTGAGAAGAACCGTTCTCCTGCTAGACTGAGGAACTTCCTTGTCTTGCTGGACTTTGAGATTATCTGAGATAGAAATGACACATCATGACAGATTCAGTCAAGTGAAAGTGTGAAAACTGCCCTTGTCACTGTTAGTGTTAACTA
>JBAJNP010004663.1:0-32493 GCA_036877545.1 Yasuhikotakia modesta | reverse complement strand
CGTTTGCATAAGGCCATTAGAACTGGAGAAAGACATTCAGGTCAAGTCACAGAGACTCCTAAGGCGTTAAACACTGTGTCAGCAGCGCTAATCCAAATCCATTTAGTGCGCGTGTCCAGCAGAGCATATGTACATGTTTACAAAGTCACTGTTATAACAAGACATGAAAACCAAGAAAGTGAAAGTGCGCCCACACCGACACTATAAAGTGTTTGAGAGGTCGAGATGCATGTACAGGAAGGTGATCGGTACTCTTTTTCATTAGACAAGTAAACTTAATAGCTTTTTAAACAAGTTTCTTAACAAATAACACTTTTCTCCGCGCGAACATCTTCAAATCTCGTATTGTTTGCTATAAATTTGGTCATAGTTTGATAGTGACACGTGCTTCCGGGTGGGGTCACAAGTTACGTTACCTGTCGCATGATTTAGCCATTCTTGTTGTCACAAACAATTGTTGTTTTTTATAAGTTGTTTGTTAGTTGAAACATTTTTATTTATAAACATTTTGTTAATAAGTTTGTATTTATTAACCTAATATGTTTATTTTATACTTTTATTTTCACTACTTATGTATTTGTTTAACACATTTATATACCATATTTTGATATGTAAGTGATTTTAACTCATGGATTATAATGTGGCTGGCAATGAACACAATTTAAAAATTAACATTTGTAAATAAAACAATTGTTGAAAATATTTTATTTTAATATTTTATATTATCTGTAAGAAACAATAGGCTGAAGGCCTGTGTTAAACCTATTTACCATGATCATGGATTCTGATCAACTAAAGACCCTGGTTTTGTACCAAATAAATATTTTTCTGTGCACAAAAATAATTTCATTCAATCTCATCCACTGCTAAGTGAAAGTAATATATTACCTTATAAAGCTGAATAAATAAAATAAGAAGCCAGCAAATGTTGTCAATTCAAATAAACATGTTTAATTATTAATTGGGTTTTCAGAGGTGAGATGGTAATTTGAATGCCACACTTTTTAATTGAAGACTTTTATTGTGTAAGCCTCAAACAGTGTTACAATATCTAAACAATGTTGTGCAGTCATGTAACACAAATTAATACTGAGTGGTGTAAAATGTTAACACACTTTATACAATCATATAGTATAGATTCCAGGTTTTATTACATTATGTTTTTGTAAGAATATTGATGAATTGTGCACACATTATTTGAAATGTATGTTTATTGACTGCAAATTGCTATTGTGGGAATCATTTAATTAAATAAAAAATAGCTTTAAGCTGAAAGCAACTTTAAATTCAACTAGTTTGGACTTCCACTAACCTCAAAGGAATTGCGCTGGGCACTCCATTTGTCTAATTGCCATCTTACTGCAGTATTCTCAGTGGGTTATTCTCAATAGCCCACATGAAACAAACCTAATTGGCATCAGTTTAACAGAACTCATTACACAGCCATTGCCTACAATCCAATCATCCTGCAATAGAACTCAGAAGGGAACATAAAGCTTGAAATATGCTTGCTGCAGGTATGGGCAGAATGAAAATTGTTTCTTAGTGATTCAAGCCTTATGTAGTTGCCCAGAGCTCCGGGAAAGTGTGCCATTAAACTTCTCAGCCTGACTTGGTCGAAACTTCCTCAGTTGTTGTTCAGTGTGATCAGGTGCCACATAAAAGTATCAGATAACAAAAGTAACTATATGCAGAGCACATCTTTAATGTAAAGGGAGGTAAAACGGAGAGTCTTAAATCCATGCATGGTAATATTGCAATGAAAATAAAGTTTTCTCCTGCACCACTAGATGGCACAGCAGCCATAAAGCACAACAAAGCCCCCAAAATGTTTTAATTTAATTTATTGAGACAAAATACTTTGCACTTATTTTCCACGTTCCAAAAATACTTCATTACACTCGACAAAAGAGATGATCACTAGGATCTGTGCTTTATCAGTAGTATTTAACATTTCATATTTACTTTCCCACAATTCATAGACATGTCAAAGATCGAGAAGAAAATCTTGTTGCCATATTATGCATTTTAGTGCAAACAAAGACTATAAAGGATCAAGTTTACCATATACAGCCGTTTAGGGTACTAGTTATTCTGTAATCTTATTGTGATTGTTTTGAGTTTCGAAACCTGTAATGTTTCACCTATTACAGATCAGAGAAACATACTGATATTGTTTAAATTGTCATTTTGTAATAAAAGCACTTAGGCAATGAATATGAAGGCTTTACTTTGGCCAAAACTGTTAAAATACTGTGATGTTATGTGTAAAGATGGTAGCTTTAACACATAAAAATGGGCACTTTTGTGAAAGCTGAAGAGGCACTTTGGATAATTGGGAAACCATTGTTACATAACCATTTAAATTCATGAATAAAAGAAATTAATCCCCAATTTTATTCTATTTAATTTATGGTAATTGAATAAAAATGCAATAACCTAATTTATCAATGTATGAGCATTTTAGCACATCGTATAACATTTCTGCAATCTACTTTAAATTGAAGTGTGCTTATTAACAAACCGTTTGAATGTTCCCTTGGAAAAAGGGAGAAAATTATCTAAAATGCTAGTACATCCCTATCCTCACCAGTGTGGCAAAAATCCACATAGCTTGAACAAATGAATGTGAAAAGATTCTATTAACACAAAAATACACAAGTCAACCACAAGAAAACAATTGAGGCAAACCCTCAAGGCTAAACTTTCTGAAATCAGTCACTTCTGGTACAATTAAATAAAACAGCTACACAGCATAGACAACATGTTGCTGCTGCCAAGAGATTTACTAAAATTAGTTACTGATAGCATATAGTGCATGAATGTAAACGAAAATGCTGGTCCAACACAAAATTGTTATTTGTTGGGTGGTTGATTTTGCTACAACGTGTTTAAAGAGTTCTAATCTGCACTTCAGACTGGAGAAAACATGTTACAAGTCTCTGACCAGAAGGAAAAACATTGGCACTACTAGTAGATATGCACTTTGGTTTCCAAAGGCACATATGGAGTCCGGGTCCCATTTTATGCCTGCTAGTTTGTTCTTTGTTGCATTCCATGTCATGTGTCTGAAGAAACGTCCCCCTTTGATGATGGACCTACATCCAAGTTCACACAGAGCTTCAGGTCACTCAAATTTCCATCGCTGGTGTTTGTCTCCAGGAGAGCAATTTCTCATCTGGATATCTGCACGGCCATCTGATGTGCGGTAAGATGTGATGCACATGTTTGAATGAGGATGATATATGCTCCCGTCCTGAAAGAAGATAATTGTCAGATGATTATCATCCAAGCATCTGATATACAATGTTTTATCTCTGCCCAAATGTTCTGTTTACTGATGGCACTTCTGAGATGTTCTGAGCAGACTCACGTCTCTGAACTCCCACATGATGGTGGAAGATCCTGGTACACCGTCTTGTGGACAATGCTTCATTCCTATATGTGTCATTCCATCCTGGACCTCAGCGCAAAGCTCAGTCACCGAGTTAAAACGGATCTCCTTCTGTGATGTGTACTCAAAGTACTAAGAGAGAGAGAGAGAGAGAGAGAGAGAGAGAGAGAGAGAGAGAGAGAGAGAGAGAAATGACACATTGTTTAAAAAGCGATTTTAAATGCATAACTCATCCTCTACGGTTTGCAATAAATATTAATGATCCCTCAAATCATGTGTCATTTTTGAGAAGAGGTGTGCTAGGACATTGCTACACAGTCGGATTTACAATGTTTGTTTAACGGATGAAAAATGAATGAAAAAACCCAACAGAGAAAATGATAAAGGATTAAAGAGATCATATTTCACAATCATAAGACACTTAGTAACAGCAATTTCCTAGCCACGCCCCTAACATATATGCTGTTATATCCTCAAAAGATATGTAAAATAAACACTATTTTAGCTATATTGCATAACCTTAAACGCTATAAATGTTTCTGCTGCATGTAAATGAATTGAAACCACCCATGCTCTGTTGGCAAAGTAATTTAATGAACAAATACGGAAGTTTGCACTGTTATCTATTCAATCAAAGTCAGGTTAATAATTCACAAGCAAATAATTCTTCTGGGCAGAGGATTAGATTGTTTAAAAGCAAAGGTTACAACGGCAACACTGAAAGGTGTAGCAGCTTGTTTTGTTTTGATTATGGCACGATTTCAGAGGAACTCTCTAAATGAACAATTTTTTCCCCCAAATGTATATATACTCAGTCACCATCAGTCCATGTGCTCACAGCCTCATGTATATTGCATACAAAGCTCTATCTTTGTGGAGAAGTGGCTAAGGTTTCTCTTTCAACCCGGTCTGTGAAAACATTGATTTTCACTCACACGCGGTCGCACTTCCCTTGATGCTGGTGGTGACATAAGCCACCGGACACGCACTAACTGCCCTTTCCAGATTAAAGAAACTCCCCATTCAAAAAACCTTAAAGTGACAGTGTATGTTAGTGTGGAATCCTGTTTCAGCACAAATAAAGCTTTCTTTGTCTAGCAGCAAATGCAACAAACAGGATCTGACGGATCTCCTGTGTTCGCCATCATAGCAGTTATATAACTGGAAGTGAAATGCACCTCACATTTTTAAAGTTACTCGATAGCTCTGGCATTAATGGAAAACCCTTTTAATCCCTTTAGGACATTTCAGGCTGTGGAGTAAGAGGAAGTAATAAAGTTCATGTTGATGTTGGTTACCTGATTACCGCCCTGACCGTGGCATCCGAACAGGGACAGGTGAGCTCCTGTGGGGTTGTGGTCTGGGGCGTTGTAGTCCAGGCATTCAGAGTGGATTCCGGCACTACGCACCTACACCAGGAACCAGGAAAGTAAAATCATGTAGAACAAAAACAGACATTTAAAAGCAAGCCCAGAACATAACATTTATAATCATATAGATTATCTTTTAATGTGAGCAACATTGCGTCACTACCGCGCCGTGCCAGCCAGGTCTGTCCTCTGGCACATGAAGATCAGGGTAGATGTTCTGCAGGTACCATTCAAAGCTCTTACACTTCAGACGCTCTCGCAGAAGGATCCTTTCAGATATATCCCCATAAGATTCCTGTGGGAAGAAATACTCTTCAGCAAAGGAGTAACTACAAGCAGAATATCTTCAGCAGAACTTGTTATCGAAGGTTGTAGGAATTGAAAATAATTGAGGGACACGTTGGTCAGCAAAATATCTCTCACCTCTCTCAAATAACTATAAAATATATCTCTCTTAAAAGATGTTAATGAGAACATGTTTAAAAAGGCACTTTAAATGATGATTTCTGGACATAATGTTATGGTTTACATTTTGTTATTAAAATGTTTGTTTACATTATTTTGCACATTTTATTTCTAATGTTACCAATAAATAGCTTATGTTCTATTGTTTTTTGCATATTTTGATAAGCCATGCTGGCAGGTTGTTATGTAAAATGCATTTCTTTTAGATCAAAGCCTTATCAAAAGTGCAGTCAACAAGACAAACCCAAGATAAACAATCAATTCTGGAAACACCCTGAACAGGCAAGAAAAGCATTAAGCTAATTATTCATGTAAATGAATAATTTTCAGGTAGCCAATCAGAGTGTCAGACATTGCATTTGCTCTACGTGGCAACCAGGAAGTTATTTGTTTTACCACAGATCCTGGTCATTAATAATGTAATCTCTTTGTAATATGGAGTTACATGCCACACTTGCTCAACAACTCAACAATGGCCTATATATAATATATGTTTGCCCTAGTTTATTATCTTTGTCTGCTATGTAGCTTTTCAAAGAAAGCCAAACAAAGAACAAACACAGTAAGGGGACAGAATGGAGGCACTCAAGCAAAACTGAGAGTCATTCATCTCTTCCCCAATCTTTCCTCTCTGTGAGTGAGCGAGCAATTTTAAGACCTGCACTTTTCTGGACAAAAGTTCAAACGGTTGAAAGAAGAAATGACACACAACTGCTGCAGACCTCTGTCACACTGTGCAACAGCACAGGATGATGTTGACAGTTAAAGTGGTTATAATTCACTGTTGGACACATCATGTAGGATGCAGAAGTACCTTGCGCGCCGGGGGGTTGCGATTATAGAAGTGCTGCTTGTAAGAGTCCATCCAAACTTCCGCAGCACGGACTGTGTTCTGCAGGAAGTTGGATCTGGAATACGGAGCTTTCTTGGGAAAGACGTGGCCCACGTGAGAGCACGGGTGTATTTCTAAAGACCCCCCGCACTGCCACACCTGCAATTGAGCAAACACATTTCAAATGTGATAGAAAAGTCACCCTAAGATCCGTCAATCAAACTGAGTTTCTGTTTGCAAAGCCATTCTGGGTAATATTTTTAGCTGAAACATGCCATTTTTGCACCACTGGCATCAGCAAACACAACTAACAGAACAGGTTCCCCTGTTTGTCATAGATCTTTATCATAACATTTTAATTTAAGAAAGTTACATTTTATTTTGCACACAATGCCTTTCAGAAACAACCAGGAAGAGGTGAATGTTTTAATAATGAGTCAGGAACTATGAAAATGAAATCAGAGCTTCGGATCTGTCGATATGCCAACAAAGCCTTTATTTAGGCATTTTTCATCTTTAATTCCCACATGCTTCTGTAAACCAATTCACATCACATCTATTATACATGAAAGTAGCAAGACCCTGGAAGACACAGCGTTGTATTATGTTTCCATATGCATGAAAGATTACTCCACGGTATACACAATCAATCTTCATTACTAGGTGAAGTCGACAAAAAAATGAAATCCAATATGAGAGATGCGTCTAATTATAAACAGCAGAGCCTGGTCTCTCGTGTTAAGCACCCCTGACACGCTCAGAGCAAAGTTATGCAAATAGCCGGCACATGAATACAGAACATCTGTGAGTCTCACCCGAAAAGAAAGTTCCAGATTCTCTCCTCCCCAGACCTCCATGCCCATGTCATACGTGCCCAGAAACTCAAAATAGGCCTTGCTAACAGCAAACAGGCCTCCAGCCATTGTGGGAGATCTGTGAGAGAGAAACAGCAATGCTTTGGTAATCCATCAGAGATATTCCCTGACATCAGGTTTAGCAGCAAAAAGCATCTTAGTTTCCACTCAATGCCCCTGGGGCTGCCCTCTGAAGTGCCTGAAGAGAAATCTATCACACATCTGGACTGTACACTAATGAAGCAGCACTTTATATAGTTTATTTACTAAACTATCTTAGTTTAATCCATACAATACTGATTCAGTCCTAATTCAAGTTTTAAGTCAATTGTCTTAAAACCAAAGCAAAGAAACCTATAAAGCAAAGTTTGATTTGACAAAGTTGACCAGAAACCAACCTAATGGGATCAATTCTGGATCTGCGTCTCTTGCGATCGATCTCGGGGACGGCGTGCCACTGAAATGTCAGTCTCCAGTCAAATCCCCCCACCATGGGCTCATCTGTCTGCATGTAGAACTCAAATGTATTCCAGTCAATGGTGTCAATCACCGGACATACGATAGTGGTTTCATTCTCTGCAATTCTATGGGAAAAAGCAAATTATATCAATAATAATACAAACCTGTTGCTGTAGTGCTGTAGTGCTGAGCGTATAGTTTTACATACACTCATTAACAAGGAAATTATTGACTGGATATTGGATTATGATTTCAATAAAACAGTCTTGTGAAAAACAGTAGGTTTCACCTTTCCAGCAATGGCTCAATCCAGCCAGGCACACACTCACAGTGGCAGTCAAGAAAGGTGAGCACGTGTCCTGTGGCATAGGTGGCGCCAATGAGTCGCGCTCGCACCAGACCTTCTCTCTTCTTTGTGCGGATGAGACGAACGCGCTCCAGATTACTGATATACTGAGCAAGCTGTGACTTCAGATAGCCTGCAATTTATGCAAAGACAATCTGAACCCTTGTTTTATTCAGTCAGAACCTCTTTACAAGCTTAGAAAATACAGATGGCCAGAAACAGGAACAGGCATGTGATTATCTTATTAAAGCTTTCATACCAATAAAAATAACAACAGGTATGGGACTGCAGCAAAAATAAACAGCAGCCTATGTTGGGTTAGCCTAGATTTAACTGATTTAAAACAGTATTACCACAAAACAAGGATGTACATTTTGGTCTATTTGAAATAAGGAAAATATCCCATTTTGTCAAAAACAACCAGTAAGCCATCAGTAACCCTAATTGAACCAATACATGCAAAGAGCTTGTAAATACAAAATGCAATAGAAAATTTCTAATAGCTGTAATATGTCAGCTCACCTCTGTCACTGAAGTCATCCACAAGTATGATCTCCTTTAGCAGGACAGCTGGTGTGGTCTCCAGAACACTGTGGATGGTTCTGAGTAAAGTAGACCAGGCCTCGTTGTAAAATGCAATGACCACAGATGTAGTGGGCAGAAGATGGATGTTGTACTTCTTGTCTTTGCATCTGTCGTTGGTGGAAAAACACAGGAAGAGGAAATTAGATGGTTATGCAAGTTGCTGTTTGCAGAACTGTGGTTGAGATAAATAGTTTTCCTGTGAGACAGGGCACATTATAAAGTATAATCATGAGCAAAGACAGTTTAAATACTTTCAATACCTACTTAATTTATGTTTCACACTGTCTTGCTATGCCTTAATTACAGCGGGGAGAAGGAATTTGACTCAGAGGTGCATGTGAAGTCAAGACAAGTCCATCAATCAAGTTTTAATTCGTAAAACAAGGCAGTTGTTTTCCTTCTATCATTTGTTTTTGAGTTCAGGATTCTGCAAGCAGCCATTTTTGAGATTCTAAGTAAATAGTGAAGAAGAAGTTCTAGAGAAGCGTTCACAGCATTCTGAGAGACAGCTTGAATCCTTTAAAACAGGGTGAAGGGAAATTACTTTTAAACATCAGCTTCCAAAGCTGTGAACTGCTCATTTTTCCCAGTACTTCTGTCAAGCTACTTCACTGAACAAGTAATTATATAGTAGATACCTATATAGGAAGCATGTAGAAATGCCATTTCTTTAATGTATATGACTAAGATACATTTATTTAATAGGGTTGATTTAAATGTTGATTTAGTTTAGGGTGACACCATTATACAGAATCTGATAAACTGACATTAAATACAACCACTCTTATCTTATTTAAAAACTTTTACCGTTTTAATTTTTGAATGTGCTACAATGTGCTATGTGTTTTTTGAATTCATTTATTCAGTACAGAACCACTAAACATCTCCCTTGCAATGTACTGCCAGTACCAGTAGACCAACTGGGTAGTTCAATGATATTCATTTTAACATATTTACTTTGATTTAGGACACATATTCTAATGTTTAATACTATTTAGGATGAATAATACGCAAATTGGGATCCATCAAATTTCCATCAATGTAACACTATTGTCACACTACAGAAAACGTTGTTACCTCAGTAGCATTGTTACTTTAAGTTAGTTACGCTGTCAACACTGTATAAGAGAGATGGTACAAAGATTGAAAAATGAAAAACAAAAACAGCGGGGCTTCCGAATAAATTTAGAGCAATTATGTACCTCACAACACTCCGAATTCTCTAACAAACTACAGATACTGCATAACCTAAAAACAACCCAGTCTGATGTAATTATTCAGCACAGAACTTCAACAACAACAGATGTACGGCAAAATACACAAAAAATAAACCTCATGGTCTAACATTGCCAGCAGTAATGCTTAACTCTTTGACAAGACCTGACTTGTCTGAAAGTTATTTCAGAAAGAGAGAAAACTTCACATCAACAGATAAAAATCCCTGCTGATGCCAAGAAATCTTCTGCTGCAGTGTGTGATCTCTGGAAGAGTCTGTGATGTGGAGAGCAAAGAGCGGATTGAAGACTGCGGGCGAGGGAAACCGATCCAATTTGTCTCACTTCTAGCGTTCCAGTGGGACACATCAGTGTTGTAACTCCTTTCAGAAAAGCAGCTTGAACCTTCTTCATTATTGTGTGACAACGACCATGAAACAATTACTCTCACACAAAAGCACTGCTGTTGTGGGAAAACCTTGCTGCTCCACTTTCTATTATTTTTTGTTTTCAATCATGTTGCCTGGCTGCAGGCAGAAGTTCAGTTCCCCAGAGAAAAGCCTTTAACAGGTGAGGTGGACAACAGTGTGTGCATCACCTGTGGAACCAGTAGTGTGTATTTTGAGTCTAAGTGTGTATGTGGGTCATGCTTTCAAATGCTCAGAGAGCAAAAATGTGCAATACTTATTTTTAACACCCCCAAATGCAATGGCAAGCAAATAAGAAGAACTAGACTGTAAAGGTTTTTAAGGAAGCACTAATAATACAAGCGGTGCTTGTCCATTCAAGAGCCATTGCTAGAGTGCTGTGACTAGTTACCAGGGCATAATTTTAGCTTACTAAGATGTGGTTGCTAGAGTGTTCTTAGTGTTTGTTCCAACTCTTTATGATATGCTGGTACCTAGCAAAGGTTTTTTTGCCAGTTTTCTAAATTTTAAGGAAAGTAATAACAAACCTCTCTTTAACAAGCCTCAATGCCTTATCAAGTACCGCTGATAAAGCTTAATTTAACCTAATCTAATCAGATCAATTACCAATAACACAGAATGATATGATGGTGTGACAGGGGCCCTCAAAGGTCTCAGATGGCCTGTGATGAACCCATCAGTCTAAATTTAAAGGAACAGTTCACCAAAAATCTAAATCCTGTCTCTGTTTATGAAATCTTTTGACTGCATAACATAAAAGCAATTTAGACATTTACCAACACAGAAAAAAGAAAGTCATTGGTTTGGCACAGAATGGGGGAGTAGATGAAGACTAAATTAGCGCTTTTTGGTGAACTATCCCTTTAGGGCTAAAGAAGTGTGGCAGACATACTCATGCATCCTGTTGTCCTGAATGTGGCGATGGAGGGAGATCTTGTCACTGACGAAAATGTTAATGGCATAACGCTCAATGCTCGCCTCCTCCTCTTTCTTCTCCTCAGAGCTGAGGGTCAATCTAGTGGCTCTTCCATATTCTCCAGGAGAGTTGGGGTCAGGCGGAAGCTTCTGGTAAACGGGTCGTAGAAGCTTGCTGGATTCCCCTGCCTTGAGGGATGGAAGGTCCCGGATCACCATGTCCCGTTCACCATTATTATCAGACAGAGACAAGGTGGAGGTACGAACTATGAGGAGGTAAAAGAGCCACACCAGAGAGAGGAGGAAGCAGACCTTGGCCAGGAGAGCCACCTTTCTGGACCAGCGGATCCTCATGACCTTTGGCAGTCCACTCCGCTTACACCAGCAAAGACCCCTGGACTCCCACCCTACAGAAAGACAAGAGGGAAACACAAAACAGTACAGAACAATACATCAACTTTTTTGAGATAGTGACAACACTGCCCATGTGACTGACAAACAAACATTATTTGTTTTCAAATAAGCAGGAAACTATAAAAAATAAGCAAACCGACCTGTTTAATTGTTTAACAAATGAAGAAATACAAACACAAACAGTTTCCGAAATGTAAAATAAAGCTAAAATATACAGAGATGAGTGAAACAGCAGTATAAAATGATATAATTACGTAAAGCAAAGGCACAATTTGTACTTTTTGAAAGCCAGGCTGTTTTGACTAAACTCTCATGTTAACTGCCAGTTCCAATCACTGGCGCTGAATCTGATGGGTCAGATACAGACACGCCTGAGCCTCAGAATCCATAATCATCAGAGGTAACAGAGTAATCACATAATTGAGCAGCATTAATATTTCAGCAGGCTGGGATTTAGATGAACAGCAGTCCTGACAGACAATCAGTCTGAGCCAATAATCCCATTCCTCAATCACAGCATTCAACCTTTTAACCTCATTTAATAATGAATGCAGTTCAAACACACACAGATTTGCAGTTAAAACTATACTAAACACCCGTTTATGTTACACAGCAACACGTTTCCTATAAAAATGTTCATATTTTAAAAACCAACTGTAAAACTAAGCTGGTTAGTGATTAAAAACATCTATTAAAAGCAAAAAGAAAACAAAATACTTCAGATGTAAAAGAAATATGCAAAAAAAAAACTGCATCAAGCTCAACACTGCGCTTTGTTTTCAAATGTTGTGTGTTTTTCTGCACTGGGAGAAAGTTGAGGAACATGTTGCTATATGGAATCACTGCACCATGGAGGGTTAACTGCTGCATGAATGTGTACAAGAGACAGTGAAAAGAAAGGAAGAGATTAAGGGTGAATAAGAGCATGTGCTGGATTATGCCAAAAATAAAAGTAAAGCAAACACGGAACATTCTTGAGGAATTTCCGATTAGTCTTAGATTTAATATCATGGTTATTTTAAAATACTTTAAAAAACAGTAACAAATCTGCAGGTTTAATCCTACATCTCTGTGTGTTGAATGACATGCCAACTTACTCAACTTTCTGCTCTTTCTTGTGTAACTATTAACTTTGTTAAATCTACTCCACTTATCTACAATGGCCTAGAGGTGCACAATTAATCCAAAAATATTGAAGTGTACCCGTAATTATTATTTTAGTGTGACTGTTGTTTTGTTGGCACCCACATTTATTAGAGTGAATGCGGGGGAGTGAAAAGGCCGGATACAAAAATGATATTTGTGAATAGTGTAATTACGGCTATAACTACAGTTACATATTAAAAAGTTGAGACAAGCATCCTGTCACTGCCACTGTCTTTCTGTCGCTCGTCAGGTGCTACAATGTGTTTGACTGTTGTACATAAGTATATTTAAATGACAAAATAAGAAATCACTGCATTAAAATGCTGCATCAGATGTTTGTGTCTAACCGTTGGGTTCAAAACTCTTTAATTAAAGACTCTTTTCTTCTGCCACTCATGGCTATGTTGTTCAGGCATTGAAGATGTTGCTGCCTTTTCCACAAGACTGCTCACAAGCCAAGGGACAAAAGCTTTCTGGGAATTACAAAATAGAGAGCTTTCTGAAAGCAGCCCTTGACTGGGCACCCATAAAATCTTCTACACTGAACTCGGGAAGCTGGATGAATGTGGGAGAGCTGAGGAACTTCAGTTCTACACGGGTCAGAAGTTTCAAGAGAACTTTTAAGATTTAAATACTGGCTCTGTGCACAAATGGGTTCGTAAACATTATACAGTAACTATATAACTAGCATCAATTGTCATCCAGGCAGTATAATAAAGTTAATGAAACAAGACTTTAACTTTGATTTAATCTTTATTATTAGTTTCTATAAGAATAAAAAGTTGTGAAAGGTTTTAAAAAACTGATATTTGAAAGTCTTGTGGCTGCCAAAATAGTCAGGAAGTTCAAGAAACAAAGAAATGATTTATTACTTTAACATTAAAAATTGTATTGTAGGCTGAAAATTATAACACAAGCTTGTAAACTACACTTTTAAAATATTTCCTTTTCATCATCTTGGACATTTTTATTGTCATTGACCCTTGAACAGATGGAAGACGTCTGTGCTTATTAATAAAGTAAATACAGCCAAAGTATGAAACAGGGTGAATCTGAATTGTGCAGATATTGTGCAGATATTGTGCAGATAGCCATCTGGGAAACGTTTAGACAACACATTGTCATTCTGCTGTTTACAGTAAGATGGGTGTCGTTACAAGTGTCTTAGCACATCTGTGTTACAAACTGGACCTGAAACCGTTCCTACCGAAAACAACATGTTAATGTGTGAAATGCAACAGGATTGTGATTACTGTCCATCTGAATTAATACAATCCCAACTAACAACACCTGACGTCCAGTCTTGGGCACATTAGATGTTTTACAAAAGCTTAAGAGGGGAAACTTTGTAAGGGAACGATAAATGAACGGATAAAGCCGACTTTGTTTAAGCGGTGTGAGGTGATCTGAGGTCTAGTTCCCGTTTTTAAACGTAGTATCTGAAAAGACCAACATTAATCTATGAATAAAAACAGACTAACTCGTTCCGTTAAAATCAGTAGCTCACAAAATCTACAACAATATCAATTCACGTGAAGCTGTATGTACACACGTCCTAAACGTGTCGCGCGCAGTTACGATCTAACAAGTAAACAAAAGTTATCGCATGCAACGCACGAGTCGATTGACGGCTGAACGTATGCAAACAACTTTAAACGCACAGACACACCAGAGACTGGTGCAACTAAACGGAAACAGATGCCGATCTTACCTGATCTCTACATGCCGTGCTTTATAGAGAGCTATAAAGAGCTCGTTAGCTGCCGCTGCTGCTGCCACTGTCAGCACGACCACATCCTCGAGACCCGAACGGGTCCTCCAACAACAGTCCCCCAGGCAGAAACCCACTCTGCTCCAAACAACCGCTCTCTCGGGTCGCTTTTAAAAGATTAGCCCGCTACAAACGTGCGATTTCATGACGGTTTACATGGCTGGAATAAGTGTCCCAGTGTTGTAGTTGTCTTGAATGCATTGCAACGCAGCCCAGGAAGTTTCAGATTTGACAGCCTGGCTTCATAAAAGCGACCCACGTGACTGAAGCATTGTGGGAACGCTGGCGTTCAGCTCGAGCGTCTGATATACAGTGTATATATAATAAAGTGTTTAAAAGTTTCATTTAATTATGTTTTGTCTTTATTATATTTCTTAAGTAGAATATAATGTTTTCTCTGTTATTCTATTTATTTAATTTTAACAATTATTACACAAACACAACAAGATAAAATAGAAACGAGTGTCATCAACTTTCTTAATAAACTAATTTACATTTTAAAAAAGTATAGAAGTAAAGTAAAATAAATAGATACATAAAGACAAATATAGTACTTAATCTTATTTAGCTATTACTGTCAAAGTATATAAGGCTCCTACAGAGAGAATACATCATGTTTATAATAGTGTGTAATGGTTAAAAATCTGAACTTTGCAGTCCTTATGTTCCTAATAGAGAACTGCATTTTTGAACATTGTTTTAAAACCATACTTACTATAATGACAAGTTAAATTAACATCCTATTAAATGCTTGTCCAAGAGTCTCAGAATGTGAAGTATGTTGTAATTCTTGAAATATTGCCTCAACAACGCCCTCAACTTGCAGAAAACCTCCCACTCTGCAACGTGGCAAGAGTTTTATGTTCGAGGTTAAGCCTGTAAATGACCCTCTGTGTGTGAACATTATAGGGTTTGCTGTTCAATATAACCTTCATGTGAGTGAAACAGGTAGAACTGGCAACCATGTAATTCTTTTGTAACTCTGTAACAGGTAGAACTGGCAACCAGTGTAACTCTGTACATAAGACACAATTCTGTTGTCATTGTTGTTACTGTAACATATTTCATGTGGTTTTATTTTGGTCAGCTAAAGACACTTCAAAGTCATATAGGCTGTTTCTTTTTTAATTTATCATCTTTTCCACAACAGCGTGTGCTGAATGCATGCTGTAAAACAGCCACCAATGTCTGTAAAGTTTTCTCTGCGCATGATGGCTACTGTTACCGTATCAACCAGATTAAAAGTAATTATTGACGAGGGCGGAACATGAACTGCATGCTGACCAGAGCAGCCCTGCCGAACAGGAAACTGAGCTCTGCTCTGTCCTGCCAGTGACTCTTGTTTGAAACATTTATTTTCTTTCTCATCTGTCCTGAGCCATCAATCAAAGAGCTGTTTCAGACAGCGATCTAGTCTAAAAAATTCAGACTGACACCGAAATGGAATTGAATCAATAGCCAAGATGTTGAAGTTAAACTTTATTTACATAACAGCCACTGACAATGTGTTTTCAAATTCTCAAGAACTCTATGTAAAACTCTATGTAGAGGGACTCAAGTGTACAATAATGCCCTTTAACAAGTAACAAAAGACAATGGTAAGTATCTTTATAGAGCTGTGACATTTACTCTACACAGTACTTATTCAGTTTGTTTACTTAAGACATGATTGGTGCGTTGCCCAGCCCATTATGTCCCGCTGCAGCTAGACATCTGGTGCTTGTGGGGCATGACAGCTTTTAAAGAAACAAAACTTCATTTGAGAGCTGCTGTGCAATGAAGCACTGATGGCTTTTCTGGACAAAATCATGGAAAACAACACAAGCTTAGCATTAAAGTAACTTCATCACACTTACAAATGCCACAGAAAGGTTAATCCATTAGGCATTTCACCAATTAGCAGAATGTGTGAATGCTGTGAGGCAAGGCCATTAAAAGGCCAACAAACTGAATTAATAGTAAGTGTCTAAACAGCAACACTCACAAAATGCAAAAATAATAATAAAGACATTTTTAAGGTGCTTTTTAGTAAGTGTTTCCTTATTCATAAAAGATATAATCTCTCATGTTATATAGTAAAACATTAAAAGTGAGTATAGCAGTGGAGTGGGTCACCTCATGGTGGCAGACATGTTGAGATCACATGACCAGCTGAATGACACTCAGTTTATCTACGTAACACCCTCTTATCACTTTCACTTTCACTGATAGAGGCGTTCAAGTGAATCGTGGCTGACTGCAAATATTTTTAAGTCAATTGAATGCTACAAAAAAGTCAATTGAATTTTACTGAGCTTCATTATTAATCCTTTTCAACAAATATGTTCAAAATGTACTAATGGGTTTATAAATGTTTATAAATAGTTTTATAGCTGTAATCAAAATATGCAAAAACATCCCAATCTTTCAGTATTGCATGAAAAAGCTCTATTTCTGTTTCCATTTTAAAATTTTGGATTTCACCTTAAGGTCTGATGTTTGCCAAGAACTTGTGTTAAGTTGGAGCAGTCGTTCCCTCCCAATTCCTTTCCATTCCAAAACCAATTGATTTTCCTCTTTTCTCAAGGGAACAAGCAGAATTCTATTTTCATGATAAGATCTTCAGCAACCTTTGATAGTGGCTCACATGTCTGTGTCTTACCTTTTCTTCTTTTCTTCAAAAGCATATTTTCTTCAGTGCACAAACTTAATAAGCCTGTGCAGAGTTTACTCAAGACCCTTGATATTTGTTCCTTTCTAAATCCATGTGTAGTTAAGCAACGGCACTAAAACCTGCAATCATCTATATCAAATGTTGTAAATGACTAAATGTTGTTAGTCAGGCATCACAGGTTTTCATGTAAAACATTTATTTACAAATGAGCACAACTGATAAACCAAAACACGCATAAACTACATATTTTGCCTAACAATTAGAACCCTTTACAAGACTTAATATTACTTTCATGTTTCAATTAAACATTTCAAGACAGCCTTAAAAATGTCTAAAATGTTCACATTGCTATTCAGTATGTGCAGGAAGTAGCGCACAGACTCAGACTCTATTAATAAAGTGAATACTGTCACCTAGTGGTTGTCATATGAAACTCTTCATGGTTTTATATTCGCTGTATCCCTTTAAGGAAACCTGCTATTATTGGACCTGCTATTATTATTAACTGCGTTCATTATTGCTAGAGTTAAATGTTTGGGAAATTTCCACATTACACACCAAAAAACAAGCCAAGGTACATTTACTGTACAAAATAGGAGAATATTTATCAAAAATGTTATTATGTTGTGCCTCTAGGAATATTAAGAAAGTTTTCCTTGCACATTCATTTAGTTCTAAGAGCATTTTTGATAAATGTTACATAACATACAATATTTAACATCTCAATCATCTCAACTCAACCAGTGCAACAATAACATTAGCCAATGTTCTGAGAATGTAAGCTAGCATTTCATGCATGTTATGCATGTCATGTTGAGTTTGGCTGATGTATCCATCTTCCCTAAATAATAACAGTAAAACTTGTGACCTTGCAAAGCCTGGTTATTAGGCGCCTCAAGAAAGCACTGGCAACTTGCATCTTAATGGCTACTTGGTTAAAGACACTATCATGGAAAGCCTCACTGATGAATTGATGGATTTCCCAGGAGTCCACACATTCCCACTCTAATTTATAAGCGAGCGAGAGTCATTCCCAGTAGCATTTGTGCATTAATAGTCAATGCTCTCATTGTGTGATACGGCTTTTGTAGAAAACAGAAAGCTTGGTAATCACACTGACTGTGTCCTCTGTCCTGCTTCAAAAGAAAGGGTCATGGTGCTGTCCTTAATCTCAGCCAGGCACAGCAGCTCCAAGGTTACAGAAGGCAGTTTGCCATGCAGTCATTCCACAATGCAGAACATCTTCAGTCTACGTGGAAGTGAGTCTGAGCAGTTACTCCTCAGCTAAAGTTCTGCTCTGAGTGGAAAGTGGACTTTACCCCCAATTTTTCCATTTATTTTGGAAAAGAAACCACAGAATTGGTCCTAAATTGGAACAAACAGAGTGTCCGCTACAATAATGGTACTTTTACTCAACCATTTACCCCCTAAGCCCCTATCACATGCCCCAGAAACCTGAACTCTGCACCCTGGCAACAGAACTGTTTATTTGTGCTGAATTATAGACAAAAGGTGAGAAGATGGAATGCAGCACAGCATTAAAACAAAAGCTTTGCTAGAAGTTCATGTTTTTCCTGAGAGCCTGTTTTGGACTGCTGGGCTGCTCAATGCAACTGTCACATTCATTTCCCCTGTCAACATTTTTAAAAGCGTTTTATTCCCGTATTTCAGTTTATCATTAAAAAACTGTCAGTTTCTCAGTAAAATAATGAGCATAATACCAGAAATAGATTTCAAACAAGACAGCCATTTATTGAGGGACCAACCTTGTGAGATAAGCTAGGTGTAGTTAACATGACAGCTGTGACATGCTATATTTCATCTCAAACTATTTTTAACAATATTTTTCTGGAGTTTTGCAAGCATTATTACTGGCAGTTTTATTATACACAGACCCAAATGGAGACCAGCTGCAGCACCAAAAATATGCCTAGTTTTAACCCAACAAATATAAAGGCTATACGGTATATTTTAAGCTTAATTCCTGATGTTGGTGAAATCTGTGTGACTATATAATAACGCTGCTTGTGCTTATTAACAAGTAAGATATTTGTGACAGATAACGGAGACGCATTGGAGCCTCGCCAAAGCTCCGCGGCTGCATGAGTAACGGTCTGTCCGCGCGGATGATCTCGTCCCTGCAGATGGAGCCCCCGACTCCGCTGCTCGCCCCCGATAACACTGCAGGAATTGTTCCTCGCTTCGCTCCCCCTCACATTTATCAAACGCGAGTACAATGGCAGCCTTCAGCGCCGTTGCGCGCTAAGGTGCTGTTGGCTGTTGGCCATCAAACAGACATCCCAAACCCTCACACAAATATCAATCAGACATTTTTATGAGTTTACATGAAGCGACATCAACATATTGACAAAAATGCGCCTGTATCATAATTTGTTGCATTGATCATCTCCGAAGGATTAAATGGAAATTCTGCGACAGAACCAGGACAATATGACAATGATGAAGAAGGTTTGGGATCAGCCGATGCCACACTTTTGTGGCAATAATGTCACATGAGGAAGAGTGCTGTTATACTGAATATCAGCATGGCTGTCGTCAAATATGAGACCACAGATAAAACACAATTATCACACATAAGTACAGTCACTCCTTAGGGATTTAATTCCAGATTTAACCTTTATAAATTACTTAAATTACTGTCAGGTTGATTGAGTTATAATAAATAATGTTACAGAATGGAGTTAAAACAGCTAATTTCGCTATTGTACATTTTTAGGTTAGTTGTCAACATTTTTACAGCATGTAAATCAAATGCTTTCGAAAACAGCAATAATTAAAACAAGACTTTTCCTGTCATCTTCCTGTCAGCTCATTCTCAGCAACAGGGGAAAGAAACCAGCATGCTAATTTTACAATCCACTGATCTATCAGTGCAACATCAATCATCTCTTTTCTTTGGCATGGATTAAATCAATTTACTTAAACTTGTGCCACTAAGCATATTTATTTCTTGGCAGAGCTGTTAGCAGTAGTGTTTCCTGGGGTGTGGAATGAATAAACCATGATGGAGAGAGAGGGAGTCTGTCAGGCCATCTGAAATAGACTGGCACTGATCGGGTCACCTCGTCTGGTTCCCCTGTCCTCCATTTGACCCCTCTGTGTGTCCACCCATTTCCACATCCAGTCTTTAATATTTCACATTTATGCATTTGTAGACACTTTTAACCGAAGCATCTCAAAGTGCATTCAAGCTTTACATTTTAACAGTATGTGTGTATCCACAACTATTTTCACTGCTTGCGCAACTCTAATAGTTAAACTACAGTAATTTTAAAAAGACATCTGGGATGCTGAGTTGAGATGTGTACTTTGGTTTATTGCTACATTTGGAAAAGCACATTCAGTCACTTAATAACACTCCAGACGTTGGCAAAATGAATGAAGACAAAATAGATTTTGTGATATTTATTAAGTGGAAGAAATAACATCAGACAAAATAAATCTGAAAGTCATATGAACATGTTATACAACAGCAAACATGCTGAAATTCATTGAGAAGTGAAGGGTTGATTTTGTGGTAATGGTCTGACTGCATTTTATCCTGCCTGTATGTAATCTAGCACTTTATAAAAACTACTATCTACACAAAAAAGTTATTTTTTTAGCTTCTGAAATATTCTGCTGGTATATTCCACTGAATGGTGTGATTGACCAATCAGAACTCAGATTGACATGTTTGACTCAAAACGTATCTGATTTTTTCCTGCTAATGACAGATTCATGTGTTGCCTGTTTTTTTTGTATTGGTTTCCATGACAACAGTCTTGTTGGTAATTGCAAGACAGTCTTTTATAAATTCACAGCATCTGGCATTTATTGCAGAATATGTATACCAAAATTCTGAAGTATAATAGTGTGTTGTTTCTTTAAATCAATCCTGATTATTTCACCCATCATAGGCACAAACCCTACAGAGGGTCCGCAGAGCACTGCTGGTATCAAAGGCAGAGTGAGGCACTTTGCTAAAGCTTGCAGAGGTTGCAATAAAACTGTCTCAGTCTGTGCATTCTGTCACAGCTGAATGCTTTAACAGGGGCTCGGTAACGCACTCACCCACACAATTGAAATGCTCAGCGCTTTGTCAAGGACATTCAAACCCTTTCTCTTATGCTTTAGTCTTTTTTTTATTGTACCAGTGGGTCTTAACCCTGACAGGCGACAGATATCATATAAACAACTGAAGCAGTGTCCTTTTCATGATAGAACTCAACGCTTTTTCTCAGAAGTTTTTTAGTTCCCAACATCGTAAAAACTGCAATGTAGTTGTGTTACCCTGAAGAGCTATTTCTTATCCTGTGAAGTGACTTTAGTTGGTGTAGCCCCAGACGGCTCTTCTGTAAAATTTTAAAAATGCAGTCAATCCACATGATGTTGTCCAATAAATATAAAGAAAATAGTTAAATAGTTGGTGAAAACAAATGTAAAGCATGATTCAGTCACATTACGTTACATTTTTCTCTTGAATAAATCAGAACCATATCAAGTACATTTGTCAGATTATTTTTTACAGTGAAAGTAGCTCATAAAGCCTTCTGAGGTTCATAGCTTAACTTAATATTGACCTTGAATGTGTAATGCATACAAATGAATATTGCTGATGAAGAGTTTGATTTACAGATCTGCTGAGAGGAAGCTAAATTTCTGCAGTTACACCAGCACCTGGACACAGTCTAATGTAATGCAGCAACAGACCTCACAAAGGTTAAGTACAAATCTAAAGGGCATGGAAACAAGCCAGCTACCTGACTCTACCAATGAAAGCATTTCGTTTTCTAGCCCACACTGAAAGAGTAATTAAGAAAATAGGGATAACAAAACCAAGCAATGTACCCATTAGTTAGATGGTTTGTCACAATAAAGCCTCCTGACTCAATGTGCTGTCATCTGCCAGGTGCAGAAGGGAACAGTTATGGTTCACACTGAGCAGAAAGTCTTTGATATGCAGATGGCAGCTTGTCAACTGTGGCTTTTGTCTCTCTGTGGCTGATGGCTTGTCTTGTGCTAAAAATTGGATGTTGTTCGAGCTGTTTACCTGATGCAAGCAAATAATAAAGACAAAAGATGACAAAAACAAGCATGTAGTGTATATCTGCATATTTAAGTAAGCCTATTAGACGGCTCACTGTAATACTGGATTGGTCATTCAGAAAATTCTGTGGTACTAGTCACATCTTTTGTATGTATAAGCAGGGTAACGTACAGTCATATGGTCATTATAGCAAAGTTTAAACCTGCTTAAGTTGATGCAAGGTAATTTTAGAAAAGGGTCCTAATGATTAAATGTTGGTGGTTATAACAGACATAGTTACTGCATACCAGAGAAGATAATGCAATTTAAAGATGTTAGATTTAGAGATTTTCCTGAAGAATTTCCCCATTTTCATCAGAATTTAGACCCTCACAGAGCTTTTGATACAAACAATTTGCATCTCCAAGCTACTTGGATTTAAAGTGACATCCCTGACAGGAAACAACTTCATTTCACAGGTTTAAATGAACTTTCTTCAGCTCAGGCAGGTCTCAGTTGGCAGAGATGAAACTTGATCAGAATATTTACACCTGGCAGCAAATGGCACATCTGAGGCTATGTGAGAGTGTATATATGTCTCTCTCTGTCTATATATATATATATATATATATGTGTGTGTGTGTGTGTGTGTGTGTGTGAGAGAGAGTAAAACCACTCTTGTACTTCTTTATCTGTATTATTTATACATAACATTGAGGGAGATACACAAGACCGGAAACATTCTTATTTTCTGTGAAGCTGCTGTGAATAAATGTGAAGTGTGAAATGCAATACAAGTAATAAGCATGAAATCATATTTTTTCACACATTTTCTAAACCCAGGTGTGTTAGGACTGACTGTTGCTTTGTAAACTTCATAGGTGGAGATAATGCTTATTTAAAACTAGCATCTATATATTTAATTATTGGGTCAATGACTAATAAGTTAGACATTTACAACACTTTTCTGCTGTAAGTATACACACCCTAAACATGTTTTAAATTAGTTTTAAGCATTTTCTATTTAGTCAATTGAAATTACAAATTAATGTAAAACTTTTTAAATTAAACATTTTAAAGTTTTTCTTAACTTACATGGGTTAAATTGACATTTAAACATTTATTGGTCCTTCCACAGAATATATATTTGTATAAATTTACTTGTACCACTTGGTAATTGCTACTAGGATGTGAAAAGATTTTCAACAAGCATAACAAACAAACCAGACTGGGAAAAATTGCTGGTTTATTACAATTATTCTAATCTCATTTACTGTCATGCATTATAATGAAAGGGCAAACAAGTATCCCCAGAATTCTTGCATTTACATTAACTGTGCAGCTTTCTAAAGTTTAAATGGATTTTATTCAGAATCTTACTGATCATCCGAGTGTCCTCGTCCAATCAGCACTTGAGTCTCCATGACGATGGAACCTCCTTCTGCAGGAGCTCTGAATGTGATGCATCAGTCTGTGATGTGGACAGCGCAGCGGTTCCACTGGCTGCAACACAAGACACGAGCGGGAGTATGAGGCAGCTCCCATGTCCTGTGTTGCAGCCCCTGGCCCAGCCACAAGTCACCTTCATCTCCTCCACCTCGCCTGCCTTACTTCCAAACAGATAAAGAGAGTATAATGGATGCAGGAGAAACAAGAGGAGAAGAGATTAGAAATGATGGAGAGNGGGGGGGGAGTTGTGGGTAGTATATACTTCTTCATGCCTTGAACACCACATTTATCACAAACACTGAAAATAGCTTTTCTGTTACATCTTGTATCAGAGTAGCCCTACCTATCACACATGACCACGCCAGGGGAACACAGCCGCTTTGGCCCAAATTGCATAAAGTGAGGTTAATGACATCGTAAGGCACCTTGTAGCAAAGACAGAGAATCTCTCCGGAGCTTTCCTCACATATCAAACAAGTTAGAGTATAGCATTTCCATTTTTATCACAGGTATGCAAATCCCACAGGCAGAGGAATGAGAGATTATCACAGCAACAAAATTTGTGATTCAGAACATTCAGATTATTGAAACATTACAAAAAAAAGTTTCTTTGGCCCCATGCCCTTCATTGTGGTACATTTGGATTGCTGAGCACAAAATACAAAATGCACTAAGAAGTGCAACAAATACCATGTTTGCCTGGACTGAAATCTGAATTCATATGGTACATGAACATGTTCACCAAATAAGAACTAAATATGGCAATTAAAATCACTTTAGTATCACATTTTTTTCTCATTGACATCAATGAGACCAAATGCAACATCTGTTTTTAGTTTATCTCCTGAGAAAACCTCATATGTGTCTATTTTAAAGGTTGAGTCGATAGTTAAAAAACGAATTATGTGTTTGAGCTATAAAATAGCAACAGCACCATAAATCAAAAGACCATAATATTACCTTCTAATACATCACTGTACTATCAATTCCCTTCATTTTTAAGATAATCTCACCTTTTAAATCTGAATATTGACACATGGCACAGCACACACTGTATCTGCCTTCTATTAAGGTGAAAGACAGCAATCAGTGAAATCTTGCAGCTCCTAACATGAAAATGGGTTTAACCTACTTCTGAAGCTGCAGGGACATGCACCACATGATGCCGTAGCCCAAGGACGACCCACCAAGGTGAACTGAAAGACTAGCAGGTAGGAAAACTCCTGCATGCTGACAAAATGGTGAAACCCAGTCTGGACTCTATCAGATAACATAGGTGAGAGTTCTGAAGTGTTGTTCTGAATGTAGCCTGGCATTGTAGGAGCAAAAGTACATGCAAAAAGAGAAAAAAGAAAAACAATCTAATATGAATTAGAAGTAATCTGAGAGGTAATCTGAATTCACACTGAAGCCAAATCAAGCGCAACTTTTTAAAGTGATCCAGAGTAATGAATTGGAATTGTTACTTTTGTCATTTTAGAGACAAAGTAGACCATCTATTTAGGCATTTACTCCATTGCTTATCTGGATTGCTTTTAATCAGTGCAACAATATAATGGATTTAAGACGAGGCTTGTATGCTTTACTGAAGTAGCCACAGGTGATTAATAAAAATTGTAATTAAAAAATTGATGTAAGCTAATGACTAATGTTTACACAGTGACAGCACAGAATGTAACATACGTGTTCTGCATTGTAAAAGGCTTTTGCCTCTTTGAAAAAGACTGCCAAGGCTCCTCTCCTTGTTTGACTTATCACACCATGTGTGTTAACAATGCTGTACTGTACACACCAAAACAATATCTGATCTCCACAAAGAAGCAATTAGGACCAAATGCAACATGACTTTGCATTCTTGCTTAGATAAATACTTTGAAGATGCTTTCCTACAATATGAAGCCATACAGAGCTGCGGCCAATAGCGTAGGCAAGGACCTTGGAGGTCAGTGTGAAGGCCCATTGTGTTTGGTTCTCTAAAAGGCCCACAACAAACGGTTCTACAGTCCTTCCTGTAAGCAAAACAATAGTGGTTCAGATTTCCACAAGCCCACTGCAATGCACAGCACAACAAACATCCTTTTTCTGTACCAGGCTCAGCCATTCTGCTATTTCGAGTGACAGGAACTGCACCTTAATCAGATCTATAAACAATTGGCCCGGGGAAGTGCGGGGGCTGTCTGTTCTTTATTTGAGAACAAATTCAAAGGGCCAAACCAGCAGCCAAATTGGACACATTCTGTTTTATCATATGATGTAAGCTAATTGTACTTAACTGGGTTATTAAAACAATGTTTTTGACAGAAGCTCAATGAAATACTGCAACACACTGCAAGCTGCTGTGCTAGGGCTTGCCTTGCATGTACAGCTGGTATTCTGAATTATAAAAAATAATGAATAACATGTTTGAAGAAGGGACTATACATTGGTTTTAAATTCACCCAAAACTGACAGTTCTTCAATCAGAAGATTTACTCACCCTGTTTTTCCAAATCCATCATGTGCTTCTGTGGAGCACAAAAGGAAACTCCTGGCTTTAGTCACATTTACTTTAATTGCATGGAATAAATGTTTCTTCTCTCAAGTTTCACACTTGACTTTCATTTCTGGGAGAATTATTAGATTATGGAACATTCTCTCTGTAGATTTCTGGCTTGTAATGCATCTGTACGGAGCAAAAACTCAACATCCCTTTTTTAAGGAAAAGTCGGCATCTTCATCCTCCAAAAACTGATTATGCATAGCGTTGCAGGGCAATCTGCAACACTGCATCTTATACGGCACGACATAAGGAGCCAGAATGCCAGAAGCAGGACTTTGATGCAGTTTAATAGGCTTGTTTGCTGCGGCATATACAATTAATGACCTTTCTTTGCAATGTTCCAGCGGTTTTGAGTCTATTTGAGTAAGAGAAAAATAACAGTATCACGACTGATACTTTTTTCTGAAGCTTATTTTAGTGTTGGAAAGAGAGGAAGGCGCCCGCTGTTTCTTCTACAGTTCATCTCACTGCTTAGAGATTTCTTCATTGACATTCACACTATATAATATAAAGAAAACTCAGTTTCCTTCAAGTTCTGTGACAAACAATTCGGTTCAGTGATCAAGAAGATATCAACATTATAGTGAATATAGTTTAAAATAGGCACTGTTTGAAAGGCAATGGCCTATATGAATACGCAACACCATAACCTTTTCACAGAGTAAAAATAAAACCATAAATCCTTTCATTTGAAATTTAAGTTAATGTTCTGAAGAGGAGGTGTTCGTACTGTAACCTCTTTCTTCAGAAACCCATCTGGGAATAAATTCATTTTTGGCAGTATGTTCCAAATCTACCAAGATGTTCCTAAATGCAAAACAACATCTATGTGTTATTCTCCTTCTGTAAATAGATAGGAAGACTGAACAGAAAAAGTGAATGTAGGGTTTTAAAGAACTCTGGAGCAATTACAATTGGTGCTTATATAAAATGTGATAAAAGCTAATAAAAATTAATAAAACACAAAAATATAAAAATTACATGTATTAATAATTTTAAAAACCTGTTTTGGTCAAGTAATACTGTCGGAATAATTATAACTATAGAATGTTTAAATGTCTACTGTGTATGTAAATGTAAGTTCAGTTTTAATTGCCAAATTTGCATTGTTGCAAAGCAACTTAGCAAGTAATATAATTATACAGCAACTTTTTTTGTAAAAGGTGAGACAGCAAACTCACTTTGTAAAAAACATTCAATTACATCGAAGTGTTTTACATTGCAGATGTATTTTAAAACTGACTCACTTGCCTTTATATAAATGCGTGTCTGTTCTTTGTATCTATATTTCAGGTGCATTGACGAAACTATAACGGGATTGCAACGGGTGTCAACAAAGTGTCTCACAGGGACCTCTGCACCCCTTGAACTTTCATTCGCAGGTCTCAGCAGAATCAGAGTTGGTGTTGCATTACATATTCGTTGAGAGACTCACTCAGCTTTCTGCCTCCAACTAGCCGGTTTAGTGTTTCCAGTATGCTGACAGCACACTTCATTCCCCTCATGAGTTTGAATCTGTGAACGGGGAAAAGGTTTGTTGTAAGTGGCAAAATAGCGGGTACCTTTATTTAAAAGGCCACAGCCGGTATAATAATCCATAGAGCGCATCAAACAGCGCTGCGTACTTTGCAGTGAATTAACTACATGCGATACTAAGGTCAAGAAACCAGCGTATGTACATGTGAAGCATCCCAGTCAAATTTCTGCATCCCAGTTATCATTTTTAAAGACAGGCATGTTTTTCAGGAGTGTACCATTTGTGGTTTTACATTACGTTATTCATGTGGGTTTATGAATTAAGATGCAATTACCATCTATTATCTGCGTTGTTTCATGTCTTCAAAATGCATTTTAAACGACTTAAGAAATTAAACTAAAAAGCAACCATTACGTTCTTTGTTACAAGTGCATGTAAAACATTTCCTTATTATATAATATACGCCTGTACACGCCAATAACAGCACCTGGCTCACATATACATACAGAAGGAATAATCGTCGGAAATAATTACAGCAAAAATGAATGCCAACGTCATTCTTTTTTTCCCAAGATAATCCAAAGGTTTAGTAATAAGTATCTCCAAAGTGATGATGCGTATAGTCGCTTACCTGCAGCCGGAGTTCAGTGACAGCACGCCCGGTCCACGCGCGCTTCTGAAAGGTGACGCACTGGCGCAGCGCTGTGGAGGGAGCGCTCGCGGATACAGCCTCTGCGTTCATCGAGCGCTCACTCCAGACCTTGTTCTCTTCCCTGTCACGTTATAAGAAGCGTCGCAGCCTCACATTATTATAGTCAGTTACAGAATACGTTTCCACCCCCATCTGTCCGCAGAGAGTAAACGTGAACTGTTTTCTTGCTTGCCTATCCAATTTCACAGACGCGGCGCTTCTGGGCGTTTTGGTCCGTGTGGTGATTATTTCCGTTTTGTGATCTATGAGAAGCGACGCCACAAACGGCCCAGGAGGAGATATTTCCGCGCCATCCTATATGTGTTATGCGGCGCTAAGTTAAGTCACCTGCAGTAATAACGGGCACAACTCTCTCTAACAATCTATACAATATAATATTAAAATATAACCTGTCAAATCTGTCTGTATCGTGACATTTCTTCATCATCGACATTTTACTGACATGTAGTTAACAGGTTTTCTTTAAACGACTTTGTATTTTGAAAAGTAATACATATAAACAATGGCGAGATCGCCACTGCAGATAACTTTCTTTCTTTCTTTCTGTCTCCACATCTCAAATTCAGCAAAGTACAGATTCCTTCCAACTTAAGATAGTGTTCAAGAAACAAACAAGTCGGTCAAAAATGACGAAGAAAGAGACGAACAGTCTGGTAAAAACGACGATTAACACTGTTGTGCTTCAGGCTAATACACAGCTAACAGGAATCAGCTGCAGACAGAGGTCACGTCCGTCTGTGATGTTATACGGATTTATTGATTCCCAACAGATTTGAGCAGTACGCGTCCAAAAAACTGCTACTCCCATAATTCCTCGCCCTCATGCAGGGTTTTCTGGGTAATATTTAAACTGGTCAGAGGAAAGTCACACTATTTTCCTGTCACGTTGGCTCATAAAACATCAAAAACACTCCAGTGTTTATTTGTTTTAGGCTTGGAGGCTACGATTTCTTTTAAGCAGCTATGGTTGTAAAAACGGATGCGAGAACCCATAGGTTCTTAACAAATGCTTCTCTGATTTACCAAGACATCTGTCTTGAACAATCGCGCTTTCTTATGTAAGTATTTTATTTCATTACGTCTCATGATCTCTGTAACGACATGCTGATTTCTAACCTCAACTCTCATTCTTCATAGCATGCTTTGTATTGTAGTGTTATTGTGATACCAGTAGATGTCAGACAACTCCTAAACTTGATACCAACTTTTGTACCACCCAGACTATATCACTAAGACCACCAGATGCTCTTATAGACAGTTACTGTTGTGACCATTAACCCACATATAGTTCTGTGTGATTTATGATTCATATAAATGACATACCTCACTATAAAAATGTCATGTACCCATGCAGCCTCAGTCATTTTTCTCTGTGTGGTCATATTGTACTTGTATGTATATTGTGATAGATTGTGAAAATGATAACCATGGAATTCAGGAATGAATCTCAGGACTATCAAGAAACCAATTTGTTTTGTTGTTTCAACGTAATAATCCTAAATTTATCTTTTTAGTTTGTTCATCTTTTGTTGTGTGAGTGCTACCACAAAGTCTTTGTCCCGAGGCTCTAGTTTGGAAATCTGTCCTAAATTCATCCTAAATTCATAAATGCAGTCGAGTGAATCTGCTTCCTTCCAAAACAACTAAACAAACTCAATTTCCTACATCATACCCAGAAGCCAGGAAAGTTGTGGTGGAAAGTCAATGAGAAATTTAAAATAAAGGGGGTAGCCAGGAAAGATTTGCTGTGCTTCTCAATTTTGCAGCCTTTTAACATTTGTACATTTTAGACTCTTGTTAATTTACTGTGAGTCATTTACTAAATGTACTGTATTCTTAAACAGCCTTGTTTAGCCTTTAGCATGCTTGTCTAGGACTAAGTGTGTCAACAACTCTTGTGCAATCTGCGCTGGTTTTGTTAAGATAGTTTTGTTTAACTCCCAGCAGATCCAGTCGTACACGTAGCTACAAAACTTGCCTTTTGTAGTTACCAGGATCTGTCAAGTGAAAGTATGTGTCTTATCAAGCATATTTGATGACGTGTGCAAAGGTTGCGTTTTCATTTTAAAACCATCTGTGTTAAATCATTTTGATTGAAACACCTGCTCAACAGCCATAACTGGTGCCATCGACGGCTGTTTAACTTCAACATTATTTCCTAATGTAGTTCATCTTAGCCTCACAACATTGTTGATATAATCCTGCTGAGACTGCGCATTGTAAATTAAATGCGCTTTATCTCTGGTTCAAAGAGCGCTTAAAAGGATCTACACCCTAAAATGGGAAACTATTTTAATTTAATTACTGCAGTGAAGAGGATATGTGTTTATTTTACATCCCCAACGACTTACTCTAAGAGAGCTGTTACAATCCAGACTAACAGACTCAGTCAAACAGCAAATTAAAAGAACACAAAACAAACTTGTTAATAAAGGTGCTGAATTATTGGTTATGCTGTCCATGTACAGTATTTTTGCAATATAAACCTCTTAGCTGACTGTATATTTATGATCTATTACATTGATTTCTTTTTGCCTGAATAAAAGGTTAGAATAAAGAATAAATGATACCAGTGAGTTAATTCCCACTTCTAAATATTCCAGTCAAAAAAATGCAAGTAAATGAAATTCATCTCATCTGGATAGAAAATCATTTTATTCAAACACAAATGCGGCCTGTTTGATTTCATCCCCTCATGTGTTTTAGACATAAATCGGGCCACTGTTACTAAACAGATGACGGCTCTGTGTGCTCTCAAGAGTACCAAGGCATCTGTCCCAGGTTCTGTGGCATGCTGTCCATCATCTGCATTACAAACAGTGTCAGATGAGTCAGTGTATGATTACAGTGAAAAAAAACATGTCTCTCTTCACAAGCACGTGTTGCACAACAACAACAGCCCACGTGAAGTCATTTTGGACAGGATTATAAAGGCTTAGAGAAAAAAGGCAGAAAACAGCGTCGTGTTTTAAAATAGGGGGCATACACACAATGTCTCGGGGGAAATTTAAAGCCTTAGGTAAGTCATGATCATGTGACCAGGATACTGAGGTGTACCGAGTACAGCGTTTTAAACCCACTGTTTTTACCTGCTTTAAAGTGTGATTGCTGCTGAGGTTTAAAGCATACACAGTTTTCAGTATTTGACAGGATGTTGAGGGTTCCAAAAACAGCATTGGGTAATGAGAAGAATGTTATATTTTCCATTGTCTCTTCCAGTGTTTTTATCTTTTGTACTTTGTAGAAACCCATAAGATGCAAACAAACTTTATCGGTTGGGTGCAAGACCTCTGCCAAGCTTATAAATTATTTAGCAGATGCAGTATAAAAGCAATGCAATGAAAGTAGGGCTGTGTATTGTTGAGAGCCACACAATACATATCACAACACAATTTTAAATTTGCTTAAATTAGTTTTTGTGCTAGCTGTGTGACATTCAATCTTTTAATATCTGTGCTTTACGGATTAACCTTTTAAATACTTTTAGCGCAGGAGACATTAGAGGGATGGTAAGTTACGCCTTTGTTATCTATATTAATAAGCTTGTTCTTGTGTCTGTAATGTTGTCTGTTATAAGACCTTGTAGGTGAACGAATAGAAAGTTGGTTTTGAAATGGAACAGTTACCCAAGTAAACCAGTAATGCCGACCACATTTCCTAATGCGATACCAGAATGCATTTCTATGGCTTTTACAAAGCTCAAAGATGGTCGACAGCAGGGTAGAATGACCACACACTGGAAATGTTTGAGCTTCAGTCTAATACATGAAAGAAATACCACTATCCTCAGAATAGCCCATTACATCAGCTGTTTTATTTAAACTGGTTGCCATGCCCAAATCTCCACCATAACCCCACTGTATTTTGCCTTCCTCGCCAGCTGCCGCCCTGCCGAAATCTGTGCTCTGCCTGTTCTGTTACCAATGGCGACAGCCGGACAACCATCGGTGCGACTGCAGCCCAAGCGGAAGCCAACGACGAGGATCAGAAGACTTCTAAAGAAGGAATCAACAGGAAAGAGACTCAATGCAGCACAGACTGTTGTGCTACGGAAATTTTTAAGGGCCCATAACATTCTGGTGAGGCCAATTCAACATGCACAACATTATATACAGTGCTGCTTGAAAGTTTGTGAACCCCTTGACCTGTTCAGATTTTTATGTTGTTTTACCATGATTTTCTTACTTTATCATCACCTACTTTTTATAAAATAAATGTCATATGTATGTTGATCAATTGCATATGTTTGTTTAGAGGGAATTTTATGAGCAGCCAAAAAACAGCATGAAAGATTGAATTATTGTATGTGCAAAAGTAAGTGAAGCCTCAGATGCACTGGTTAAGTTAAGTGGGTAACAGATTCAGGTGAAGCACATTTGGGTGCTTAATTAATCAGTTAAGCAGACCAATCAAATTAGACATCCTTAGGAAAGTGGTTGGG
>JBAJNP010004662.1:0-32501 GCA_036877545.1 Yasuhikotakia modesta | reverse complement strand
ATGAAAGATCTTCTTACTATTCCACCATGGTAAGATAGTAACTTGTTTTTCTGTAAACTCCTCATTGGACATAAGAGAAAGTCATTATGGTTGTTGATAGAAACAATATAAATCTGCAATGGTTTCTGTTTGTTTGAATGTAATTTAAATGGTCATTGGGTAACAACATAACTATATGTTTGTCTGTTTACATAGTTTTTTAGAAAATACTTTATTTACAATCCCCATGGGAGAGTTCGGCTATAAACATTGATTTAATAGCTCTACGTTCCTAATGGAAACAGAATCAAACCAGTTTGTCTTCTTTTAGCTTTAGCTAATTCAGCTGTGAAGATGTTCAAATGTGTTGCTGTATGCTGTCGAACCTAAAGTGTGATAAACACCCAATGACACCCTGCACTCGCCCTGAAACTTCTGGTTTCATCATGAGTTCAATATGTGAAGTGTGATTTTCCGAAGTAGCTTAATTTTTTTTTTGATGAATGAAATAAAGTAAGTTAACATTTAAATGATAGGGAAACAAACAAAATGTTGCATTACTGCTGAATATAAAACTATCAGTCACTTCCTCATTTTACACAGTGAGTGGGAAAAAGTGCCAATATCTATCTATATAGTGTCTGTATTTCATGAAATTCTTGTTTTAGTTTCTGTTCACTGCTTGTTTCATGTTGTAGGTCTGGAAGATGATAATTTGGGGACTTTTTCATGTAATGCTGGTATTAATTGACACTTACAGAGGTAAGGTTAAATCTCTTATCCAAACATTACTGCCTTCCCTGTAGATTTAAACGTATCTTTTAAAACTAAGTGTTTTTATTATTATTTAAATAAATAAGTTTGAAACCCCATGTGATTCTGCACATGAAAAAGTTGAGACATGACTTTTTTAACAGCACGCAGTGGTTTAACCACAGAACTGACTCAAAACTCAACTATATTAGTCAGCTGTGAGATGTTATGAATACAGTCTGTTTCTGTATGATTGTGGCTTTATTCTCATTTAGTTTAGTTTGAGGGACTTGCCAGTTCTCCTAAAACGACATTGAATAACATGAATAAAGTAGGAGTACATTCCCTGGACTTTTCCTGTAAACCGTAGGCAGACAGTCTGTTGTTAAAGTTTGGTAGTTTTGTGCCAGTTAAAAATTAGCGAATCTGTGGGCAGACATAAGAAATAACGGGATGCATTTAGCCAAAAACATGCTTGTAAAAATGCATGGCTTATAACCGCAGAGGTTCAGTGATCAAAATTACATACTCCAAAAACTACACGAACATGTTTTACTCTGTAACTGGTAACTATAACTATCTGCCCTATTGACATGAGTGCAGTACAATGCCCTTCACTTGTGCAGCTGTTGCAAAATTAGGATATACAGAATAGATACATTTATGTGATAAGTCCAGGACTTGCTCTGTCTGCCTAAGAAACTGACACGTTTAACATTATCAATTTTATCCTTACAGCCCAGGAATGCGCTGTGATGAGGGATCTTAGTATCTCCGACTCCATTGCCGGAACGCGTGTGGAGGTCCGATTACTGCTTCACACACGGGCGAGCGTCTCCTGCGGTCAGCTGCTGTCCCCTGAAGACCCCTTCAGCACTCCCCAGTTTAACCTCAGCCGCCCCACCACCTTTCTCATCCACGGGTACCGGCCCACCGGCTGGCCCCCTTTGTGGCTCCAAAGGTTCGTGGAGTTTATACTGATGCGCAGTGACGTCAATGCTATTGTGGTGGATTGGAACCGAGGCGCGACCAACATCAATTATCTGAAAGCCGTAAAAAACACGCGTGTGGTTGCGGAGAAGCTCAGCCAACTCATTCGTAACATGAAGGTAAAAAAGACACTGTTAGTATAATCTATGATTGGTTTGTGGTAATATGCATTATATGGATGCCAGTAGGGCTGCTGGTATCCATACATGCATCCAAATGCATCCAAAATATCAATGCATATTGCAGTGGTTTGCAACAATTAAATGCAAATAAACAGGTTTGTAAAGGAAAAGTTCATATACACATGCAAATGTTATTAGAATATAGGTTTCCTTCCCAGAAAATTGTAAAACATAATAATAAAGTTAATTTCAGAAGTATAAGTATGTTTTAATAGAATTTTTAACTCAAATTAATTTGTGTGTGTGTGTGTGTGTGTGTGTGTGTGTGTGTGTGTGTGTGTGATTTCAGGAAAAGGGGGCCACACTCAGCTCCATACACCTGATTGGTGTTAGTCTGGGGGCCCACATTTCAGGTTTCACGGGGGCAAAATTTAATGGTGAAATAGGCAGAATAACAGGTGTGGTATTCTGTTATCTATGCTAATCTGCTATCGTTCAATAATCAGTTGTGATAGTAAACTAAATAAATCTGTATTTCATTAAAATCAGCCCTGGATCCGGCCGGGCCACAGTTCAACGGTCAGCCGGACAGTGAACGTCTCGACTCCTCTGATGCCCAGTTTGTGGAGGCTTTACACACAGATGTGGATGGTATCTGTCAATCACATTATGTTTTCTTTCTTTCTGTTTTCTTCATCTTAGCAAAAAAAGCCTGTCCTAGACATAGAGGGAAAAATATTAACATTTAAGTCATTCTCAAAATGTTGACTTTCTGATTAACAAAATATCAATGTTTTGAAGTTTTGTTTGGTTTGATTCGCATAAAAGCTGACAATATTTAAAAATATCTGTACATTGTTACAAATCATTAAAGGATTTTTTTGTTCTTAATGGTAATTTATTTAGTACAAGATGTAAATAAGCAACAGAATTTGTGTGAAATATGCCTAATATTGCCACTTGTTGCCATGACAGTGTAGATAAAATTGATAAGATTATACATACATTTGTCACACTCTAAATATTTGTAATATATGCCTCTTATGACTATATTTTTAAAACTGGGTGCATCTATGTACTTGCCCTATAAACTGTCATGAGGGCATGTTAGACATACATGTTAGTCACTGTATGTTAAGACTGACCCAGAATAATGGGAGAATGACATGCATTTGTTTGAGAGACTGTTATTATAATTGTCTAATACTGTTAATATATTGTCATTGTTGTTCTGCAGCATTAGGCTACAGGAATCTGCTGGGACACATTGATTACTATGCAAATGGTGGGGCTGATCAGCCGGGATGCCCTAAAACCCTGTTCTCAGGTCAGCTTGTAGGAAAGCAAACACTAAAGCAATTATTTAAAGGCACATTTACCATCAGTGGTCCACAAACTGTCCACAGAATTCCTTTAATTTAAAAAACATACAGGACTGTGCAAAAGTCTCAGGCCACCATTAGATGTCACCAATAGGGTCAAATGAAACTGTACAATAAACACACTTTCTGTCTAAATGTGTTCTACAGGATTAGCGTATTTCAAGTGTGACCACCAGAGGTCAGTGTTTCTTTATATGAGCTCTTTAAATGGTTCCTGTCCCATCATCGCTTACCCGTGTGACTCCCACACGGACTTCCTAAATGGGAAGTGTATGGATTGTAAGAAATTTGGGTCTGCTGGATGCCCTGTTTTTGGTGAGTTTTAAGGACTTTAATACTCCGTGTTGAGTCCATTAGGTATTTAGAGATAGTCATTGTTTCATAATAATGATGTTTAGGTTATGATGCTATTCGCTGGAAAGAGTCACTGGTGCAGTTTGGAGAAACGCGAACATATTTCCAAACTAATGCCGCTACTCCGTTCTGCAGTGAGTATATTCTCAATACATTTACTAGTGATAAATCCATCCCAGTACTTCATAAACAAGTTTACATTGGTAGTTAATGTCCACTTGGCTTTCAACTGAAATAAATTTACAATGTTAATTCTAAAATCTTGAAAGATTATTTTATTGAAAAAAACCTATAAAAGTCTTGAATTCATTTTAAAAGAATTATCATGTAAAGGTCGTTTGTTAACAAAGTTGTTAACCAAACATGTATATAGAGTTTTAAAAAGTGTTGTGTTGTATAAAGAAATCTCTCATTAAAGTAAATCTTTGACTCCATCAGAGTTCAGTTACAAGGTGGACATTATGGCTTGGAACAAGAAAACACACTGGGGTTATTTAACCATTAAATTACAAGATGGAAAACAAGAGACACAAGTTGAACTCAACCAGTAAGTCTGTGTGAAGTCATTTATTTATAGCATATAGGGAACAACTGGCGAACTCATTGTGTTTTATCATCTTTATTGCAGTAAGTCTCTGATGTTTACAGCATTTGTGGAGACCAGTCTTCTCGCTCAGTTTGACAGAGATATCCAGCCTGTTGAAAAGATCACAGTGAGGTTCTATTCAGCAAATAAACTCTGTACACGTAACAAACTACGAATACTTCGCATTCGCCTCACACCTCTACAGAACAACCTCAGGTCTGTGTTCTCTATCTCTCTGCTTCATTAATTCATCCATCATTTACTCTTCTGTGGAATTTAATGCAATTAATCATTTAGGCTGTTTGGCTGTTAGACTCAGGAATTAGAAATTGAGAGACAGTAAGAGACAAATCAGAGAGAGAGAGAGAGAGTAATAGAGAGAGAAATAGAAAATACACACAGACACGGGAATATTGGGTATATGCAATTTTTATTTAAAAATGCATACAAATAAGAGAACATGGATTCAATAGTTCAAAGTTAGGGATTGTTTCTAATTCATTATAATTCCTTCATGACACTTATTTTAGTTCCAGAGTCTGACAGACAGTTTTTGTCATTTATTAAATATGCAGTTTTTGTCATTTATTAAAAATGACAAATTGAATGTACGCTTGTAGTGGCAGGAGATCGGACACCAAAATGCTACAGCCAGTTAAAAATAGTGTTGTTGTGTTTTCACAGGCCTCTGTGTCGCTATGATCTTCTCTTAGAAGAGAATAAAGACGTGATCTTCAGACCGTTCCCATGTGAAGACTCCAATTTTTGACCCTCAAACTCCAAAGCAATGATATAAACGTTTAATGGGATGCAATAACTGTCACATTATCTTTAGTCAGATGATGCAGCAGTCATTTGATTTAAAATTATACATTTTAAATAATGTTTGATGTTTTATTTTGTAATGTAAATAGTTTTGTAAATAGATTTGACAACTTTTTCTCTGTTTGTACTGGATATATTTATGAAATTATTTTTGTTTTATACAGTATGTTTGTACCCTATAGAAAGATTCATGCATCAAACTTATTTTGTTATGAAAATGCTGTTAAAATAAAATCTAAACAAATAAACCACTGGCAGATTTATAGTCTTTTTCCAGTGTATGAAGTCCTATTAATGTGTTGATTCATATTGTTATATTGCACTCCTATACAGTATATTCCAAAATTGAAGACCTTTAGTTAATTCATAACACACAAGACATACATACATTAACAAAATACATCAATGTGATAATAGCTTTAAGGTTGATTATGTTTGCTAGTCCATGATCAAAACCATAAATCAACCTTTAATGTGTTTCACAGTTTTCACATAAATGTTAATATAAACGTTTTTTCACAATTCTGGGAAGTTTTTGAAGTTTCTTCTTCCTGCCCTGAATTTGTCCCTTCAGACTTTGTCCCTTCAGACTTGAAATGAAGTTATTTCAGCATCGGCTCACTTCAACATGAGTTTCTTAAGGCGTTCTACATCAATCTGAGGAGATAAAGGGCAAAGAGTCAAGACTTGATATTTATAGTAGCCTCAAAAATATTATGACAACTATGTCCCCCTTAATAAAACATTTGTGCCAAGTACAAATGTGCCATTTATTTTTACACAGAGACACACACACACACACACACACTTACCTGCAGTGACAAGCGCATTTTCTTCTCCTCATCCAGTTCATTCATTAACAGTGTGATCTCCTTTCTAAAACAGTACATCAGTACAACAGTACATAAAATACAGTACAGTGTCAATCCATATTTAGAGAAATAATCAGAAATAATGTCATGCAGTTCATGTGTAAGTCCAGTTCACTGAATTTGAACTTTCTAACATTAAAGTTCTCAGTATCTCAGTTCAAATATGTGTATTGCACTAACTTATGCTGAGCCTTAAGTAGGTCCAGTTCGCTCCTTAATTGTCCCAGTTGTGCTTTCATCTGTTCCATGTTAAGGGGACCCTGAGGGGCCGGCCTGGATTTGGATGCTAAAGATGCAGAGAGGGCAGCAGAGAGCAGAGAGGGGAGGGATGGTGCCGTGTCGGTTCCAGAAGATGAAGACGTCGCGGCATCCACCGGCTCTGGAGCAGAGGTAGAGTTCTAAGACAAATGAAGACAAACAGGATCGCATTGTTTTATTTAGGTTTATTCAGAAGTGTTGCCTCTGGGGGGTACAGTTCTACAGAGTTGTACATAAAATGTATTTGTCAAAGATCATATTAGCCAAAGGTTATGAATTATGTAGAACTCAATTGGCCATTTAAATGCCTGTACAGTCTAAAAGCCAAACAATCATTGCTCAACATACAAATGCCTCCTGTAGCACAGACTGGACACCAGCGACATTAAACTTGCCTCATGATCAAATGTCATTGCACACAGATGGAAAAGATCAGGGGTCCTTGGAAAGACCCCTGATCCACTTGGACATGCTGCTGTAGACTTACTGCGATGTGATTTGGTGTGTCTGTGTTAGTAAACAGAAACTTGAGGGCCAGCAGATCTGGTTCTTGACGCACTTCATTCATTTCCTGTTCTGCTTGTTTTTCTTTGGTTGTCTGAAGGGAAACAGTAATTAAGTAACACAAACTTTAACACAAATGATATTTTAATAATCTCGGTGACATTTTTTATCGTTTCTTATACAGTTTCATCCTAAACATGATATTATTCAAGTCATTAAAATTAAGCACTAAGGTGAGTGACCACAGCGCCTCCTTCAGGCCACATCAGAAAACAGCGCCTTCTGTGTCCCCATAATGTAATACCAACACAATGAACAGGTTATAGAGCCTAAATCACAATACCTGATATATTTAACTCTGTTTAATGTCTAATGTGAGATCATTTTAATCTATTAAAATATTAAAAGGTAACATGTTATACCAATGCCAAACTTTCTGATTTCTGATAACGATAACCTGCATGCACATATAATCTTTGTGTGTCTTTTATAATGTTTGTTTTATCTTTTATAAGGCAGCAGTTCACTTACTGACATGGTTAAATGTGTGTGTGTGTCCTCCAGTCTCTGAAGTTCAGTCACAATGTGCTGTTTTTCTAAAGCTGAAATGATGGACTTGAAATCTTCAACATCTTTCATGAAATACAGAGTGGAAGTGGAACAAAATAAGGAAAATAAAAACGCTACAGCTTACATATAAATGCAAATCTTTTCTACATTGTTTTTGCATAAATATGAAAATGAGTATGAATATGATTATTGCATTTAAAAGAGTAATAAATGTGCATACAAGTGTTTTAAAAATACACTTATACTTGTACATGTATACATGTACTTGAAATAAAAGTAAATTTAATCATTACTTCAAATTGTTAGCAATATGTACTAATAGTCAATGAATGAACAGATCAGTCATAGAAAAATAAAGAGAGGGATTTCTTACCAGCAGTCAGTGTAGAGCTGTAGTTGCCCATGGCAACAAGAAAACAGTGGGCTCATGAATCTCTAAGTTAACAAAACATTTAAAAAAAACAAGACAAGATGAGGATTTAGCTTTTTAGTTTTATATACAAATATATAGTTTGGGTGGCATTGGGCTTTTTAAGGTGCCAGAAAAGTCATTTGCATATTAAAATAAAAAGCAACAAGGGCATAATTGTAGCTATTTTAAAAACCTTGTTGTCAACACTTGGGTCATTACATGTATCTATATTTAACCATGTACACCAACTGCTCTCAGTGTGTTGAAACTGTACACCACCAACATCCTGACAGTGACTATTGTCAGAACTGACTTTAGTCAGAGACAGAAAATCTCACTCACTGGTCTGATCCAGTTCAAGAAATACAAATGTGGGAAATAAGTGAATTTATTAACATTACAGTTTCACTCAAAGATACAGATGCATTTAAGACAGTCGCTTTTGTTGCAAAGACAAACAATAAAGAATGAGGGTTAGAGTTTTGCCCAGTAAACTTACCTGTATTTGTGCAAACGGCTGTTTAAACCACATCCACATCATTTTCTTCAGAATACTTCATTCTGTTGTATCAGGAATGTCTTTCACAGTAATTTTAACAGATATTCTGAATTGACACAGGGCTGTTTCCCTGCGTCTCAGGAGGTTGTCTGAATGCTCTGTCCTTTTATGGAGCCCCCATGACACCAATCAGATTTGGTGTCCAAACATTTGTCTGTCTTGGGGTTGTCACACAGATTCTTTCAGAGAATCAGGAATATATATATATATATATATTCTAACTTGTAAACGTTACCGTCCACATCACGCAGATCTATCTGGCATGCTTTGAACAATCTTGTTATTTTATCAGACTGTTAAAGAAATAACAGAAACGTTGTGCTGTATTGCAACTAGTTCCTAGAAAGTTGTGGTGGAAACCACTGATTCAGGAATGTGTTGTTTTGCATTGAAACAAAACATGAATCAACCAGCAATGCATCAACACCCCAGGAATACCGAAAGCTTTACAACGCTGATGTTAAACGTAAATGAAATTAAAAGATTTATTTCATCTTTATATACTGAATAGATGCAAGAATGTAAACATTGTTTATATGGCGCTTTTGGGTCATGACAGTATTAAATTACTGAACCACGTGTTTAAACGTCAGCGGAACACCTCTTAAGGAGTGATGATGTTGACCAATCAAAATCAAACCTTTTTTCTCGCGTGATTGATTGGTCTGCAGCAGGAGCTCTGTTGCGCTGTGATTGGTGGAGAGCGTGAGCCGCTGTTTTTGAATGTGCTAGAAGGCGTTAGTGCGGAATTACAGGTGGACTGATCAGATGCGGTCAGTTTAGATGCTCGTGTATATCTAGTCTAGCTGTAGGAGTCACACACACACATATATAATATATTTATATATATACACCAAATTTTGGGATTTTTTTTACCAGAGGATATCATTAAATAAGGTAAAAATATACATTTTCTGAAAATGTTGCGGTATGCTATGCTAACTGCTAATAGCTGCTGTGTCCTTCAGTAAATCTAACTGAGTACATTGTATTTTATTTTAAGTGTCGTTCTTCTAAACACTGTGTTTGTGTATTAGTTGTACATTAAGCTTTCTGACATCACATATCGTCAATCTGAGTGAAGAATCGCTCGTGTTTTTCATTCTAGCGCTGTAATAATGGCTCTGGCGTCTCCGTGCGGGATTCTGTCCGATGAGGACGAGTGCGGGGCTGTCTTTGAGTCCACTGCTGCTGATATTGGTGGTCACATGAGATCGCAGCGGTTTGTGTCCCACCTACCAGAGATCTCGGTCATAACTCCTGCTGCAGACTGTCACACACCCATCAAAGCGGTACGATGGCCGGCGTGGCTCTCACTGTAACCCTTCTTATTAGAAAAGACAACCTACAATTGCCTCCCACTATATTAGAGGCAATGACGGCACACTTATAAATGTATGAAAGTAGTTACATTGTCATCAACAAACAAAACATCAAGGAGCATATAAATAAAATAACAGAAAAAATATTTAAGTTTTTGACACATTTTGGATGCAAAACGTAAGTAGAACTCGTCAATAGTTCTACAGCGCAAACAATATGGTGACATATGCGCATGCTTTTAAAATAGACGCTACTTTGACATTTGCCCAGTTCTTGACAATGTTGTTTATTCAGTCACACTTCATGGCTAAAGCTCCATTACAAAGACTCCTTCTCATTGCAAACTGCTGTGACTTATGGTGTTTCCTCTGGCTTAAACAAACTGTTTGATGAATAGTTCCTCTGTGACGTCTTAGCCTCTTATGTTAGTTTCTTGCGTCTCATCTGACTGTCAGCCAGAACAACTGAAAAGTGATGTAAGCAGAAGAGGAAGTGCTGATGATGGCTCAGATAAGCTGAAGGTCTTCCTGCGGGTTCGTCCTCTAACAGAGGCTGAGAAGGAACAGGGAGAGGAGCAGGTAAAGTCATGAGGAATTTGACACAGCTCTGTGAGGGCAGATAACTGGGTGGGATGGTTTGAGCTGCTTACTGGAATACAATGAGGTTTTAAACTCTGTCTGAAATGTTTTATGTAGGGCTGTGTGAGTTTGCAGTCGGAGGACAGTCTGTTGCTAAAAGCTCCCAAAGACTCCCGGAACATGAAGAGCGCAGAGCGAGGGGTCTCACAAAGTCTGCACAAGTTTACCTTCACAAAGGTGACGTGTCGCTCAACCTTAAACGTTTCTAGTCATGATTGTGGTCAAACTTGTATTTATATACAAAAATGAACTATAGGGTCAATAACATGTTTACTTCTGGTGTTTTTACAACTTAGACTGCAGGTATAGATTGGTGTGATTCTTAAAAAAAATGAACATAATACTATGTTAAATTCCAAAACATTTCATTTCTATTGATTTCATTGAACTTAGGAGGAGTGCTTTGTCTCTGCAGATATTTGGACCACAAACTTCTCAGCAGGAAGTTTATGATCACACCATACGAGAGATGGTGCGAGATGTTCTGCGTGGTGAGAATCGTCTTCTCTACACCTATGGTGTGACAAATTCGGGCAAAACCTACACCATACAGGGTAAGATAACAACCACAGCCTCCTTCCATCGGTTTCTTCATCTGTGCTGTTCTGTGTGTCGTTCATGTAACATGTACTGTTGTTGTTTGGACTGAACAGGGGCAGGTGGAGAGGCGGGTCTGTTGCCACGAGCGCTAGTGTCTGTATTTCTTAAGCTGTCTGGCCGCCTTTACTCTGCCATGGACCTCAAGCCCGTATTGAGCCAGGAGGTCCGTAAACTGGACACCAGTGAGGTCCGTGATGAAGAAACGCGACGTGAAGCCTTGCTGAAAGAGGTAAACTATTTTTAAGATATGTACTACTACTGTTCTATTTGTAAGAAGAAACTAGGAAATAACACTGTTTTTGTCTTGTTCTGTGAAGATGGATAGAGATTAAATATATTGTTACGGTCAAGTCAGTAGTTGTGGAAATGAACTGATTGTCAGTGTTTTGTTCAGGATGAGAGCTCAGGTGGGCATCAGTCCAGGCTGCGTGCAGGGCTGTCCTGGGACAGCGGCATTGGTGGGCTCTCAACTACCAGTCACATAGCCACACAGCTGGAAGGTGAGGATTTACACATTAACGTTTCACAATGAGCTGCCACAAATCCTCACTTCACATGCTGAATGTTAAATCTGTCAGGGGTTCTTTTAGAATAGAATCTGTTTAGTGACATTATCAGATTGGCAGCTTCATGCTATTTGTAACAGCAGAAATGGGAACGTAGACGTCTAAGTTCTCTTACCATTGGAAAGTTGGAATGATGGATTGATTTATGGATGTTTTTAAATGGTTCACTATTTCCCCAAACACAGTTGGTTTGGTGACACTTATTTGTGCCTCAGATTCAGATGGTGTTTGTCTGGAGGCCAACGGTTTGTCCCTCAGTGGTGGTGAGGGTCTTGAGGAGGGGGCTCAGTTCTCAGTGTGGGTCTCATTCTATGAGATCTACAACGAGTTTCTTTACGACCTCCTGGATGCTCCACCTTCCCTTCAGTCCCGCAAGAGAGCCACACTGCGCCTCAGTGACGACAAACACGGAAATCCTTATGTGAAAGGTAGGAATCGCAGCAATACACTGACATCAACACAATTGCCATTGTGGTTAATACTGCAACATTTGTGACTGCTTTTGACCTAGGGCTTGGTTTTCCAATTTAGATTTACAATTGAATAACACTTTTTTTTAATGTTCTTAGATTTGACATGGATTCACGTACGTAGCGCGGAAGAGGCCTGGAAAGTACTTAAAGTTGGACGACGTAACCAAAGTTTTGCCAGCACTCACCTAAATCATAACTCTAGTCGCAGGTACCTACAAGTGACACCATATGGGGTAGCTAAAAAAGCTTCAAGATGACACAATAGTTAAATAAATGTTGGTAGTGTTGCACAATAACGTAATTGTTTTGTTATTAGTCATAGTATCTTCACCATCCGTGTTCTACACATCCAGCCGCAAGCAGATCTCAGACAGGCAACCAGAATAAGCGAGTAAGTCTCAGTCCTAGTTTATTTTTCAAAATGCTCTAGAGTAATTCTTTAATGTAAAGAGTTTGTCCGTGTTTGTTCCCGTAGGCTGTCAGTATGTGATCTGGCAGGTTCTGAGCGCTGCAAAGACACGCAGAACGGGGAGAGAATGAAAGAGGCAAACAATATTAACACTTCCCTGTTGACACTGGGACGCTGCATTACTGCCCTGAGACACAATCAGACCAATAAGTGAGTGACAACACTTCACAAGTTACATCCAGTGTTTTATATCTGGGGCAGCACAAATTGTTTAGTGTTTAGTTGCACTGCCCTTGGATTTCAATGGTTCTGCATTGTACTTCTGGATATTAAAATTTTGTGCATCACTATCTGCCACAACACCTGCAAAATGAAATGCCATGTGATGTCATCATACATGTCGTCATAAGTGATTCTGATTGGTCACAGGTCACGGCCTCCTCTGGTCGTTCCATTCAGAGATAGCAAGTTAACCAGGGTTCTCCAGACCTTCTTCTGCGGTCATGGGCGCTCCTGCATGGTGGTCAACATCAACCCGTGCGCCTCCACCTATGACGAGACCCTCCAAGCTCTGAAGTTCTCTGCAATCGCCACACAGGTGCAAAAATGCTTCTTGCTTTGGCTAACATTGTGTTTTATTCTTCTTCATTGAAGAATGAACAACTGAATTGTTAAAGTACTGAAAAGTATCTTGAATCATTCAGCTGGTACACGGGCCGTGTAGCAAGACACGAGTGGCGTACATCCTATCCCTGCTGCGGGAGCAGCCAGCTCACCACAATGACATCACTCTTCTGGAGGAGGAGGAGGAAGAGGAGAACGAGGAGGAGGGAGACATCACCATGTTTGATCCAGAGGTAAATCGATTTTACTTCAGATGTATGGCTATAGAATGTGAACAGTCATGAATTTGCTTTATACCAAATTATTTTGATCACGTGACTGCAGATAAGCACAATTATAAAGACCTTTTTCACCCAATGTTTGTGTTTTATTTAATTCAGTATGTAAGTATATAAGTATCTGTTGTTTGCTTAGCAACTTTGTTAGGATAACTACTGTTAATTAAACTACAAGCTAGTAAATTATTAGCAGTTTTTTCCTTTTTACACTTTCTGGTCTCATAAAATAATACAGATGATATCAGTTATTTCAGCTGGATGTCTTTGTGTTGGACAGGCCCTGCTGAAGGCCATTGATGTTCTGAAGCGTGAGGTGCTGCGGCAGAGGCAGGAGAAAGAGGAACTAGAGGCCAAGGTTCGAGAGGAGGTCTGTGCTGAAATGATGGAGGTCATCAGCCGCATGGAGGATGACTTCAGGTAGCCGATGTAAAAGTTCTTTAAAAGTTTAATGGATATTGATGTCTACCATATTGGATATTGATTTCTAATGACTCTGTGTACAGTGAGACGCTGGAGAACGAGCGAGATCTGATGGAGAAGAGGTGCGAGAATAAGATTAACAACCTGAAAAGCAGCCTGAAAAATTACTACAGCCAAGAATTAGAGGTCAGTTATACTGTAAACCTGACAAATTATTCAACCAAGACCCTCAAAAACACCTTAAAAGATCATGACGGTTTGATTTGTTCATTTCTTAAAGGAGCGAGATGAGGAGATCAAGGAGCTCACTGCTGCTCTAACGGAGAAGGACGAGGGCAGCGTAGCCCCAGCTCCTGTATTCCAGTCTCTGACAGACGCTAGCGCTCCACGCCGCTCCCGGCGCTTGGCTTCAACACACAAGCAGGATGAAGATGAGGAGAGTGCAGAGCTTCTGCAATGTAAAGAGGAGCTGGAACAGTGTAAAGCTGAGCTGGACCTCAAACAAACAGAACTGCGGCTGAAAACACTCGGTAACTTCTGCATGTTGTGTGTAAAAGTTTAAACGAATTGGTAACCCAAACTGGAAAATGATTCACCCTCATGTAGTTTCCAATCTGTATGAGTCATCTGGTAACTTGACTGCCCCAATCCTCACTGACTTTCATTATATGAAAAAGAGTGGCAAGGATATTCTTCAAACATTCACTTTTGAGCTTAAAAACAAACCAGTTTTAATTTTGTGATCATACCCACTTCACAATTTCTTTGCGTACAACTAACTCCACAATGTTCTTCAGAACTGAAGCGTTTCCAAGAAAACCTTCCTCCTGCTGTCAACACGGGTCCCCTGACGACTACAGCCGAGCGGAAACTAGAGGAGGGTCAGAGGGTGAGGAGTTCTCCTGTTTCTTAGTGTAAATGTTATCATGTGTCAAAATGTTATCAATAAACCTTTATGAGAGATGGACACATTGTGCTGTCCTTAAAATGTAACTGTCAATTATAATAAATCGGCTGAGAGCACAAACACACTGTAGTGTTTATGCAATATGTTGGACTGTGTGTTAAGACTGTGTTGTGTTGGTGTTGTTTGCAGAACCTAAAGCAGCTGCGGGTGGAGTTACAGGTGTTGGGAATTAAGCTACAGTCTGGAGAGAGAGCTTGTTGCCGAAACACAGACGGGGAGAAACTGCGACACGCGCTCTCCTCAGCAGACAGTAAACTCGCCAAACAGGTAACATGTAAATACAGACAGATAATGATCAAGTACAGATGGGGCCACTTTTTTTTTTGTCACTTTAATGGCCATCTCTGACCTAAATTGTCTTAAGTTACCTACACTGCATTTTACATTACTGAACAATTTTAATTAGCTCACGTTATTTTTTTTTAATGGTAGAAAGTTAAAGGTTTGTTTTAATTATTGTTGATTAAATAGTTAGTCTACTGCATCAACACCTTTCTGTCTTTTTTTTCTTCTTATTCTCTCCTTTATAACCTATTACCCTGGTTTAGGGTTTGGAAATCCTTTTCAACAGACTCCACACAGTAACATGAGAATGCCGCATAGCTTATAGATTGCATGCCTCACCTCTGCACCATCAGTGAACTGACATGCTGTGTCTTGTTCTGAACTAGCTAATTTAAACTGCCTGATTCTCCTGTAACTTCATCTGTGAATTAAGATTAAATTACCCACGATGCTTGTATAACTTCACCTTTGACCTTTATAACCGTTTGCTCCCCCAAAATTTTTCTAACCCTGTTTGCTCCACCAGGACCAAATGCTGGTGGAGCTACACACCAGCCTGCAGCTGGTCAAAGCAGACCTGCGCAGGAAAGACGAGACCCTGGCACAGTTACAAAGCTGTCAGCCACCCCAGCCTCCAGAAACCCCCGGCTCCTGCAAGAGAAGGGGCTGCGGAGCAGCTGTACCTCCAACCGAGAACCAGCCTCCTGAGAAACGGTTCTTCCGTTCCTTGTTTCCCACACGCACACCTTCCAAGACACCCACACGGCAGACCCGTCAGCGGCCTGAGGTCACCACGCCCTACACCCGTGTGCTGCGCTCGCGCCAGCCCTCACCTCCATCCACACCCCTCAATGTCAGGGTCAAATATTAAGCTCTGTATGCTGAAACTCAAAGGTTTTCCATCTTAAAGCTTTAAACTTTTTAAATGTACATATTACCTTTTAAACTATCATTTATTCTCGAATGTTTTATATAATCGTGGCTTTTTTCACTATTGAGTGGGACGTGTTTTGATTCTCCTGGTCTTCTTTGTAAGAACCAAGTTAATCGTTTTATGGCTTTTGTGTTTGTTGATTTCCATTATAAATGCAGACTGTTATAACACACTACTGTAATCTGAGACTGTTTAAAGTACGCTTAAGTATATTTTCATCCATCCAGTTTCCATTTGAGACTCTTGCTTCATTTATTTGAGTTTCTCAGAAAGTGTTTTGCTTTTTTGCAAACCAAAACCAACTGTATAAAGACAATATATAAGTCTTGTGTATACATTCAAAAAACCTTTTATATGGGTAATGCTTTATTTCTGCACAGTGCTGGTTAAATAAACATGCATGTTTTTCCTTGCCATGTTTGCAAGTGGTCAGATGCCCAAGTTAAAGCACAGTATTAACGCTTGACTGCTCTTTTGCACATTCTGCATGGGTTTGTAAAGTTGGCAAGATTAAAAATGTTTCATGTCACGTTTGTCACTTACTGTTTGTGTCTTGTTTCACATATCATCATCAGAACTTATGATTATGACTTTGCAATAAAACACTCAAAGTCCAAAGTTTTATTTATCTCAGCAACATCTCTGTTTAGTTTGACTTTTATTATAATGATCACAGTTATCAGTTATTTACAAGTTATTTACATTGTGTTCCATGATGACTTTTTTATCTGGAAGTAAACAAATCTAAACGCAATGGAGTTTAAAAAAAAACTCCAATCTGTTGAGTTCCAAAACACGGAATAATCGTGGATTTGCATGCCTCAAGGTGTAACCGAAGACAGATCCAGTGGAGAAACTCTCCTGACTGGAGTCGTGTTGTTGGAGAGAGGGTTGAAGACCCAGGGTAAGGTGAGATCTGTCGAAGGCTCTCCTTGTTCTCGCACTGCAGAGATCTGTCGCAACAAAGCCTTGCCTTCCTCACGGGCCTGAGGAAAGAATTAGCAAACAACTAGCGTTACAAGCGTGAGCTAATCAACTAGACGTCTGATGATAAAACAATCATTTTGGAGAACTGAAAAGTGGATGTCAAAATGTAACTTGCATCATTGTAGTCGCAGCAGCGCTGAGCACAGAGGGAAGCCTCATCGTAGAGTTTGTTCTTGAAGTAATACTGGCCAAGATATCTGAGGGCAGTGCTCACCTCAGCGTGTTCCAACTGCTCCTAAAGCCACAGAAAATACAGTTAGGATATAGAACAGTGTTGTTTTAATCACAATAATATCTGTGCCATTTCAATCATAACAAACACTGGCCATAATATACATACTATACAAGTTCATGTTATTTTCTGCCTATGTAACCAAGGCCACATGAGAAGTAAGGGTACTGGGCAATAGAGCTTCTTAAATATAATAGAATCCAACCCAACAGTTTTCCACTGAATACACTACAACGCGTCATCTTTACACTTTATAGCATTGAAATATCTCCTGCAGGAAGACTTACTCCACATGAGAATATATCCTGGATGTAAATGATGTAGCACTGTGCAGCATCGTCCGATTCATTCAGCTGCTCATGAAGCCTTAAAAAACAGAATTAAAGCGATGATCAGCGCTCACACCAGCAAACTTCCAACCATTGACCTGAGGGAAAACAAACTCACTCACTTTGCCAGCTTCAAAAGAGCCATTCTTTCCACGTCCCCAACAGAATATGCCCTCCAGTAACACTGTACCACAAAAACAACAAAATTAAGGAAATCCTTATGTTGCGTTACAGTTACGGTTACAGTCTGTACATACCGATACCTTAGAATTATAAGGTTCCATCTGACATTTGTGTCAAAATAAAGTTATTGACATTCTTACTCGAATACTGTATAACTTATTGACCATATTAAAGGTGTTTTATTTAAAGAAATGCATTTTGGGTGTTTAATTTGAAAAACCAAATCAGTTTTGGTATATACAATGCAAACGTGAAACCTCAGTATCTCATACAGAACTTTATCATTCTAAGGTAGCGATACGTTCCTAAATAATTATAGCCAATTACCTTTTTGGCCTCAACTTGCTGAGAAAGTTTCTCATAACATTCACCAAGAGCTACAAGCATTCTGGAGTCATTTGGCCTAAACACAATACATATAAAAATACAAGAAAAATAAACCCAAGCCGATTAAATACATGGCTGACTGATTTTCCTAGTGTTGCGCTCACCTGAGTTGATGGGCTTTCCTGTAGTAGTAGAGCGAGTAGAAGGGCATTTTGAGGATCTCGTAGGTCTGTCCGAGTCCGTACCAGGCACGGTAGTCCCTTTTGTTGACCTCAATCGCATGTCTACAAGTCAGCCCTGCATTACTACAGGTGTTTCAGAGATAAACTACAAGTATTAGTGGATGAGATGTACCTGTAGGCCTGAATGGCAGCAGATGTGTTCTTCATCTCCATGTACTCGTGACCCATGAGGGTCCAGGCCCCCAGACAGCGTGGATTCAGCTTCAGTGCACGCTGGAAATACAGGGCAGCCTTCTCATGCTGAGACCGCAGGCTGTAGTAGTTACCTGTGTGTGGATACAGGACAACATCATACAGATGTAAAAGTTGAGGGTTTGAGGGCTGGTGATGTCAATTTTAAGGTTATATTACAATAGATTGTTCTTAAGCTTTCCAATGCTAAAAGTTTAAACATAATATAATAAATGTAGCAATTCTGCTGCAGGGCAAACTATTTCCTCACAATTTGGGCTTAAAACATCTAAGTTTAGTCCTTGCCTGTTTTAACTTTATTTATTTTGTTAATTACTGCTAACAAAACTAGAATATAATTATTTATTTGTTTTTATCCTGACATTGATGACAAGACAAGTTCTTTGTACAACAAGTAACTGCTGTAAAAACAAGCTACAAACACTTCAGCAACCAAATCATTATTATAAACATAACACTGAAAATTCAGCTGCAATGCTGAACATAAGCATTGCAGCTTCATTTATATACTGCAGACAAATATAAAATAAGTCTGTGCTAAAGATTTCATCTCACCTATGACACAGCATGTCTCCACTCTGTATTTGTCTATCTCCACCAGATTATGTGCTAAATAGCTGAGTTCTGGCTTCATGCTCTGAAGAAAAAAAGGTTATTACAAAATGTTTTAATAGAAGTCTATTAAAATAAGGTTCATTAAAATAACAATATAATTAAATGACATTGTAATGAAATGGCACAATTTACATTATGTGTAATTGACGTATATTGAGTCATGTGTTCTCACCCTAACATACAGCAGGTTGGAGAAGGTGTCCATGTTCTCGATGCGGAATGGGTCCTGTTCCCGCAGTTCATTAAACAGATATAAGGCTTGATCAATATCTGGGAGAGACATAACATTATACAATTTATATATTATTAACATATATACACATGTATAGCTTACCCAACTATTCTCTGAGTTCCTTATTAATAAAGGCAGCATCAAATCACAGACACATAGGCTATACTGTCTAACAGGACTGTCACTTGCATTCAAACAAGACGTCAAATATCCGTATTGGAACTATAAATAAACTTCGTTTTTAAAAGTGGGTCACTATTAAGTTCACATTAGGTTTAGTTCACGATAGGCCATTTGTTTTTAATTTGATTGTTGTCCATCTCATCCAGTAGGGGGCGCTCTAAACGCATTGTAGGGGCTTGTAGATATGAATATATTCAATTGATATTCAAATTAGATTTTTCCCAAAAGTAACAGCCCTACTGTCTAAAGCCTTACTAAATGCTGCAAATAACTCCCTCTGTTACCGCAATTGAGATGCACCTCGTATGTTGTGATAGGCCACAGCGATCTGGGAAATAATGTAGGTGCTCTTGGCAAACCCTGCTTCCATAAGACTCTGATACTTCTGCAGAGCCTCCTTGATCATCTGAAGTTCTGTGTACATGTGAGCCATGAAGAAATCCTTCACCCAGCAGTCTGGCAGAGTCAAGGACTTCAGCTGGGAAAGAGACACCAGAGGAGATGAACATGTTTCTCTGTTAGCATCCATACAGTGAACTGTGATGCTGGTACCATTTCAATGTTGGTGATGAGATTGCACAGCTCCAGCCACGATCCCCAGTGCAGAGGGAGAGCATGCGTCGCGGCTACGAAGATCTCAACCGCTTCCTTCAGCAAATCTAGTTTCCGGAGAACAACTCCATAACTGGTGTGAAATAAGAGACTTGTATTAACAAGAGTTTCCTAGCAGTATATATGGTGAATCATTCTTTAAATCTATTAAGTTCACATTAGGTTTGGTTTTGTACCTAAGCGGCACCAGAGACGGCACCAAATGACGACTACCAACAGTAAATAACTAGCATGAACTAGCATGTGGAAATCACTGCTTTAAATGAAACTACTCCTGTAGCTTAACTGGTAGAGCATTGCGTTAGCAGCGCAAAGGTTATGGGTTCAATCTTATAATTTGAATTCGCTGTAAGTCACTTTAAATAAATAACTAAATAATCTGAAACAAAATGTATAAATGTTAAAGAAACATACAGATAGAGAGAGAATCCATCCAGCTCGCCCGCGCTGTGCTTTTTGCTCAGCTCCACACGCAGTTCTCGCAGGGCCTCATTTCGGACCTGACCCTTCTCCAAAGGACCTGCAACCAGATACCAGCGTATCACAGGAGCCTGAGTCCGGCTGTGCAGGAAATGTTGTTTAAAAGATGATGTCATACTTTTTATATCAAAAGTATGACATCATACATCATACAAGACTCTCTTACCGAGGCTGTCAACTGTTTCATCATCTTTCTTCTTTTCCCCTGACTAAGACAAAAAATGTATACATTTTTATATACATACTTTATATACAATATTTAATTTTTTTACAATCCATTTTAAGACAGAGAGAGAGAAAGACAGGGAGAGAAAGAGAGAGAGACATGCACTCTCATGATAAAATCTCTCTCACCAGGTAGCGTGAATACATATACAGAAAAAATGCTTTCTGACTGCGACAGTCACGCAGAAAATATGCAGCACGATCATATTCCTTCAGGTCAAAATACGACTTGGCCAGACAAAGAGCATCTAAATCCTGGGCATCCTCCTGAGAGGAAGAATAAGATGATTCAGTGGACTTGCATTAGACTGAAGTCTTTGATTAACATAACATCACTGCACATCAAGCACTGATATAACAAACATACAGCCATACAAACACTGACCTCGGTTAGCTCAGGCTGTGGGGGGATCTCATTTAGAGGAAGGGGATCTAGTGCAAAGGCCAGTTCAGATGCCCTGTAACAAAATGTGGAAATAAGGAATAATTGTCAGTGTATGTAACACAGGACGTCACGTGATATAACCAGTGCGCTTCTCCTCGTATGTTTTTGAAGATAATGTCAATTTAGTCTTACAATAAAATCACGTACTACTAATATCTACATGCAAAATTACAAATATGACATTTCCCAAAAAGTGAACTGCCTAGTTAGTAATTATATCACTATATTAGGCGCCCACCTAACGGTGTTAAGGTGGTACAGATGTTCTCAGGTAATAAACTTTCTATCATTGCAGAATCGTGCAGAAATGTTCAAACGTTTAAAACGCATATAGAGCGTTTAACTTGTTATGTATGTAACTGCATAACTAGATCTGGATTAGGCTAGAATTTAATAGCTGAAACCATAAGCTATAATTTTACTGCATATTTCATTATGTTAGCTGTCATGCTAACTGTCACCAAGGAAGACATTGCTGCAGCACTGACTGTGTTCTTGTAACGCATGTTAAATTATAAATATAATATTTATTTACCATTTTACGCTGTGGACGAGTCCTCTTTCCTTGCACTGCGCTATGATAGAAATTAGTTGCTTTTTTATTTGAACCAAGTCGCTAAACTCTGCACTACGGGTAGCCGCCATTTTTTATATGTACGTCATACGTAGGGCACCAGAGCGCAAGAAGTGATTGGTCAGACGGACAGCTGTGCAAAAAGACGGGGAATACATAAACTCACAAAAACACATTATAAATAAATAAAAGTTTTATTGACAGGGTTGTTATTATTATTATTATTTTAAATATATATATATATATATAAAACGGATCAAGAGCTGTATTCTATATATCAAGCACATATACCTAATATAATACATATACTGTCAAATGCATTCAGAGATTTAGGGCTTGTGCTAAGTTCTGAATTTGCAGACCTTTATGTGAAAACATATTATCTTCACCAGTTGCTTCAAACACCGTGAGACGTTGTCACAATGTTATGCAACTTGCATTAGGATCACAGGTGCTCTTCAAACAACAAATAAATAAATAAAAGTTATTTATTAATAGCAAGTGAGTTTTATGATCAATATCTGGGACACTTTCTGTTCCTGTGTGTTATTAGTCAGTTTATTAGAGAACTCCTCCCATTTACCCTTGCCTGAGTTACACAACACATCACAACAGTTTTCATCTGACACTGTTTCATTGCAGAGGTAAGAACTGAACGTATGTTTTCTTTCTCAAAGAGTTTGTAAAAGATTTCTTAAGATGTCGCGCCTTCATGTTACACCTCAAAAATAAAGGAAGCGTTTCACAGAAGTGCAAAAACGCGTTCATGCGCGCACAGAAGTAAAAGAACGGAACTATTTCAGTAAGTTTCAATGAATTAAAAATGCTTTAAAATACTCAGGTTAAAAACACTTTAAACAGCTTGGCACGACACCATTAAGACATCTATGTGAATAGTGCACTGTTTTATAAAGGAACCTTTTAAACTGTTTTATAAAGGAACCTTTTAAAACAGAGTCCAACGCAAGAACGCAGACGTTTCTCTTCGCAGGATCATGATGGACTTAAAAGATAAAGTGGCTGTAGTGACCGGTGGAGCTCAGGGTCTGGGCAGAAGTTATGTGGAAATACTCCTTAAAAACGGGTCAAAGGTAAACAAAAACTCTCATTTTAAGTCACAAACACACCCAAGGCCTTTTTAATACACAATGTTTACGTCAATGAATTACAGATTTTATGTGACTTTCGTACTATACTAGTTTACTTGCTTACAGGTGGCTTTCATGGACGTGAACGAATCACTGGGAAACAAGTTAAAAGTCACGCTTAACAAAGAATATGGACCAGATAGGACTGAATTTTACACTGCAGATGTCAGTTCAGAGGAGCAATTTAAAGGTTTCATGTATATTGCATTAAAGAAACGCCTTAAATGTGATTTGGCAGAAATTCATGAATACGGTACAAGAGAAAGTGAATATTCTCTAAAAGTCTCATCTTATTTTCCTTTACAGCTGCTTTTAAGAAAATCGTGGAAAAATTTGGACGTATAGACATTGTTTGTAATAATGCAGGGATCATCAACGAAAATGACTGGGAGAAATGTATTGCAATAAACTTGGTATGAGGTTCATAGCTGTCTGTCTGTCTGTCTCTCTGTCTGTCTGTCTGTTAATGTGTTTTGTTGTTGTTGATCATTGCAGACTGGAGTGGTCAGAGGAACTTATTTGGCTCTTGATCACATGAAGAAGGAAAATGGTGGAAATGGAGGCGTCATTGTCAATGTTGGATCTTTGGCAGGTTGCTGTTGCCTTTCATGCCCTTAGTTCTACTTGAAAGAATTTCTTGATAACAGGACAGGATTAGAGCATTTAATTCTGAAATACTATTAAGCAATATGACATTAGCAGGAGAGTAAAAAACTGTCTGGAAAAGCAAGTGAGCAAAGTGGGAGAAATTTCACATTTGTGCTCAAAGCGTTCCATATACACTTAGAATTCCAGATATTGGCTCCAGGTTTTATTTGCTCCTGCTTGTGTCTTGACTGAAACTTTGCATGCTAACTGCAGGTTTGGGGCCTCTGCCGTCAGCGCCCATCTACACAGCAACTAAACACGGTGTGGTGGGGTTCACCCGTGCTATGGCAGTATGTGTTTTTTCCTTGGTTTGGATGATGAAAGATAACTTAAACTCCTTTAAAACTGTACTGTGGGAAGTTTTAACTATTTTGCATCAATGGTTAAAACCAATGATTAGATCACTGTAATAACACAAATTGTCAAAGCACAAATCATTTATGTTATTTAAAAATAATGTACAGGACACCTATTGCTAAAAAAATACCTATTGCTTTTTTAATTACTTGCATGTGTTGACAGGCAGTCTCCGCCTTAGCCAACTATGGGGTGAGGCTGAACATACTGTGTCCAGGTTTTGTGAGGACAAACCTTTTAACCGTTTTTAATTCAGAGGAGCATGTCGGAAAGTTTTATGCTTTAAAAAATGTTACAGAGAAGTTGATGCAGGACTACGGCCTGATGGAGTGAGTTACAATTACAGAGTTGAACCTTTAACTAAACCACAGTTACATAGAAACCCATTTAGAGATGCCTCACATCTCTAACATCTCACATCTCATGTTTGTTGCAGTACTGATCATGTGGCCAAAGCCTTCCTGCTTCTTGTGAAAGATGAGACCAAAAATGGAGAAGCTATGGTGGTCGGTGTTAATGACGCAGCTTATGTTTCCCTTCCTAAAAAAGTCACGGACATCCCATGCACTGAAGTCAGCCTGCAGTAGCCAATCAGCATCTTCCGTTACTGCTGCCATACATTTAAGTGATTGAATTTCAATGGATTTGTGTTGCTTGTACATACAACTTGAAGCAATCACCTCTTCTTGTGTTACTATCATTTGTAAAGTGCTTTGAATAAAAGCATTTGCTAAATGAATACATTTAAATGTGAACCCTAAAGATTCAGACAAACACAAAATAAAATGCTACTACGATTAGCTAAACGTATATGTAGTATTCATATACATGCATGCTCACTCTTTTAAAATGTTAAATTGTTGAAATAAGCTTTTAACCTTATGTTTGTGCTGGAAGTTTAACTTAAAATGAAGTAAAAAAAGAAAAAGTCCAGCCCTGACCTTCTGGTAGCGTGGTCTCAAGATATGGCTTGAGTCTGTCCTTTAATGCATGTGTATGGCAAAGCGGTTTACATCCACCAGCCTGCAGATTTTGGCTCCAGCTATAAACAAACTGTTATAACTGTTAATCAAACCTTTTAAGAAAACAATCCTACTGATAATCACTCCATATTTACAGATGTCTTGCTTTCAAGCATCAACAAATCAATGTTTACAATGTTGATTGTTAGCAATATGTTAGCAATAACTAATAACATATTGCTAACATTTATTGTCATTGACAGTGTTGTGCACCACAACTGACTCACTATTATAATTGACTATCACTGTATTAGATAAACTGAATTTGATGGAGATATTTAACACTGTTGATGGCTTGGTCAGTAAATATCTTGAGAATTTTGTGTTTTATGGTAAAAACACACACACAGTAGGGCTAAAATAGTTTTTATAGTATTTTACAGTAAAGTTAGTGAAATGGCTCTTATAATTTGAACAACATCTAAGTCTTATAAGTCTTATTTGGGTGGCATCAAATGAGTGAATTAAAAGCAACTAAAACCACACAGCAGGTAGTCATGAACACAACACTGGCTCTGAATGGGTTAATGCAGTTGTAATACAATCCCTCTTCTGTACCATAATTACACCCATCAAACCTGTTCCTTAATCACTGCAGAGGTGAACAACAGCATGCAACAGTGGATGAAATGCTTGCTTTATAATGCATGAAGCTGAGTGCAATATCTTATAAAAAAAAGTGCTGATTTAGCAGAGCGTTTTGAACAATATTTGCATGAGCCCCTTAAGGCTCAAAGATCAGGCATCTCAACACACATGTACTATAGATAAAACTCATAAAAACAAATGAATTTTACAGTACTTTTTTACAGTGAAAAGCATTTGTAAAAATGTATTTGCACTTGAAAACAGTCTTTATGTATTACAGAAATATAGACGAATTGCCTCAGAATACAGATTAGATAGTTTAAGAGAAAAGAGATAGCAGATTTATTTCAGGCTGCAGTCTGGACAACAACCAGTTAAGATCCTGAGCTTTGGAAAAATGCCATGTGAACTTGAGAATTACTGTCTGTTCTTTAAACGTCAATAGCAAAAAATTTGAACTTTGAGCAAGTGTGTCAGCGATGTTTGATCTTTACAAAATATACTGAATTGTTGCCTTCAAAATTAACTCAGCAGAACTGTCAATGATATGATAATGTCAAAGTTCTGTACATTTATGAAATACAGTTATACAATATTTTCTAGTACTGCAGTACACTACAAACCTATAGAAACAAAAAATGCTAGATTTTTAATGTGGCTTGAAACTTTTCCAACATTTATATTTCAAAACATTTGTTCTGCCTAAGAATTTAGAACTGTTTGGTTAACTTTGTTAAATAACCTGGTTAGCAACGAATAACCTACTTTTAATAAGCAAACATTGTATTGGCATTCAAAAATATAATGTACAATCCAAGTGTGTGTGTGTACAAGCAAAATACATTGAGTCATTATCTAATCCACTGCGAGCTGTTATCTGCCAGGATCGGATTGAGACAGTGTGTTAAACTGTGTAAAAACAGATTAATCTGATCTGAACTGAATCATACAATTCAGTGAAAAGATCTAACACAACAAAAAAGTGATAGTTGACAAAATTATTGTTTCTGAACATTACAGGGCTAGCAAATAATAAACTTTTATTTTGGGTGAACTGTCCCTTTAACTAAACATGACACATGGCAACACTGGAAAACACAAAACAATAATGCAACTACAAAGTTCATGTGTTTAATCGCTTCCACTATCACTGTCATCATCATCGTCATCATCTTCCTCTTTAACATTTTCCTCATCATTGTCCAAAAGTCCAGCAAAGAAATTTTGTCCAGTATCAAACGCTTTATTACTTAAAGCTTTGAGGCGTCCGTCTTTCTTTTTCCTGCGCCGATAATCGCTAACTTTCAAATCGAGAATGCTGGAGATGTCCCAGAATTTGATCATTTCGTCGTGAGCACAGCTAGCAAGGAAACGTGCGTCTCTGGAACGTGCAATGTCCTCGATGGGCTCTCCCACATGCTGTCCAATACTGCCAACCACACGATTGGGCAAGATGCTAACAGCCCTGCGGATGAGAGGAAATATTGGGACGTTTACATTTAGTTGTACTGATTCTATTTTAAAGACGTTTGCAGTAACTACATTTAAACATGTAATGTGACATTTAAACATTGTAGGTGGTTGCCAAGGTGTTCTTAGTGGTATTGAGTGGATCATTAAGGTGTTCTCAGTGGTATTACTGCAGGGTGTTGCTAAAAGGTTGCTAGGATGTTGCTAGGATTATTGACCCAAGTAAAAAGTGCCCACCTATTAGACTCTACAATGCAATAAATTAAGTGTAATCACTTTAAGAAATGGCAGCTCTCTCTGTAACTACTCACATGATTTGAGGCACTACATCCACACAGTAAGGGCGAGTTTCACACCCAGGTGTAACGTATCATATAAACAATAATAATGATGCTTGCAATAAAAATGATGACATACACAAGTTCAACACATAAGGCTCAGGTTGAGAAACGCAAGCAATCAGTGTGGTGCAATGAGCTAAAATGTTGTGGATATAATCATCATGTTGACAGCATGGATAAACGGCATAAGAGTTTGAGCTATTTGTGTGACTCACCTGATCACTCCATCCATAGATCCTGCACAAAGTATGCTGTCTGTAATAGGAACGACACAATCCACAGATTCCGCCTTAACTGCAAAACGGTCACTTGTCGCCCCAAAACCATTCCAGTTAAAGATGTACAAGGTGCCCTCTGTGGAACCACACACAACCTTGCGTCCCCTCTGTGAGACAGTAACACGATTGTTAAACACAGTATTACTGGTGGTTAGATAACATTAAATGACAGTGCTACTAATTTGATTGGACAAGCTGTAATTCTATATATTGTGTAAATGCTACATCTACATGTTCTAGATCAGGAAGGAGGATCAGTTCAGTATTTACACTTACTTTCATTATGGAAACTGAGGTAAGATCTCCGCTTTGGAATTCAGATAGCAGTTCAAATCTCCGCCTCTTTATATTGAATACACCCATAGTTCCATCACCACTGGAGTTAAACACACAACAATCATGTGCATACATTATTAAATCACTTCCAAACTACATTAGATGACAAACAATATGAATAAAAAGATAGATATACTGTTAAACATCATTTCAAGAAGCATTCAGACACTTCCTGGTTGCCAAATGTTAGCATACCCCCCCCTGCTAGGACTCTGTTAACAACAATGAGACTGATTTTCTATATCCACTAAAAATCACTTAGTCAAGTACTAAATCAGTTCATTTATTAAAATTTGTTAAGTAGTTAGTTAAATTTAAAAAGAAATTATGTCATTAACTACCTGGATGTAAGCAGTGTCTTCCTGGCCTGGTCAACAGCAATTTCACTGATAAAATCATCATGATGTTTTAGATCCATGAATGACGTTCCTTTCCTCATGTCCCAAACCTTCAACGTTCCCTCATCATCACCAGTAGCAATTATATTCTCATCAACCAACAGCAGGGCATTAATAGAAACCCTATAAACAGACGCAATATAAACCAAGGGTAAATGTTACTCTTGGAACAACAATACAGCTACAATAATGTTAGTAATGTTAAGTGAAACTGGCTAAAGGATTTATCAATAGACAACAGCACAACAATTAAAAGAAATGTCTGTTACTTGTGAGCTTTCGGGATGCGTGTCACAAGTTTTCCAGCCTCCACATCCATAATGTGAACCGCCTTGTCTTTAGACACGCTGAATAATTCTGAAAAACACACAGAAAAGTCACTAATGCTTCCTGCAATCAATAGCAATGACATACCCTCACTAAAGTCTGTACCCTGTCATTTAAGCACTATGGTTTTAAAGTGACTTGCTGTAAAGTCAGTATATGCAAGCTCTGGGATTAAACCCAGGACTTCAGCGTTGATCATCTGTTGGGATCACTCACTCTGTCCATCGCTGGAGAAGGCAACTTTCCTGCAGGATTTGAGATGGTGTCCTGATGACCACAGCTCCTTATTTTCTCCTTCAGTGCATGAGTATGAATATCTGCAAAATAAGCATAAATTAACGTGAGCTAATAGCGGTTTAAGGACATCTATAACTAAACTCTCTTACAGGTATATATCCCCATCAATATCTCCAGCTGCAAGGATGTCTTGGCTAGGATGAAATGCGAGTGTGTTGACAATCGCCTCTAGTTTGATGTCTTCTGGAGTTTCTCGTATCTTTGGTGCTTTTGGTTCTTCGGCAGTGTCCTCCTGTAAAGACACACAAACTCGCCTGATGACCATCCCGACCCACACCAGAGCCTCCAGATCGCTAAATGCAGCTTTAAACACATATTAGTTCGTCTATAACAGTCATTTTCACGACTATCGTTCAGTCATGTTTGGTTTTATTAAACATCTATGCGTAACTGTGTATAACACAAACTCTTACATCACACGAATCCTCGTGTTCTATGGGAGCCGCCATCTTGCTTCTGTATATTTCTTCCGGGTCAGAAGGGGGTACAAAGCGAATACAGTTGTGGTTCACATATTTTTTATTTGTTTAAATCCTGTGTTTGTCTTTGTTTATTGCATAGACAATTAATTGAATCTATAACACGCTAAAAACATGATGGTTTCCTGGATAAATTGTTTCACCATCTGTTTCACATACGTAACCTTAAGCTTTATGGAAAGTATTCGAGAGTATATAAAGCTGGACTTGTGTACGATTTACACATACATTAATTCTGCTCATGTTTCACGAATAAATGCCCACAGGTTTTATTTAGATGCGTAATATGTAGCTGTATAAGTTAACCACTAGATGTCAGCAGTACATACATTTGAGGCACACCTTCCAAATAATGAAAACACAGCAGTCTGTGTGTCTATGCGCCAGTTTAATTTATAAGCAAACTTTTTAGTCATTCACCAATTTGCAATATTATTTTTTTAAATATTAATACATTATTCTATGACATAGTTGTTTTAGAAGCCCATATAGTTTAAGTACAAAGGCTTTACCATGTTGCTTTTAACAATATTAACCTTTGGTTGTAGTAAATCAGAGCTTATTTTGTACATGTTGAGACATTTGTGAGATATCTGGATCTTTTTCTCAGGAGATAAACGTAAGACAGAGGAGACTTAAGGAAAAGTTTCTATCTGCTCTCCATGTAATATCATTGCTGTCAAGAAGAAACAATTGAGACATTAAAGAGATCTGTGTTTTTCTTTACAATGGGAAGCCGGAAGCATTTTGGGAAACTATGTTTGTCTCCATCCTTAGTTTGTTGAGAAACATTTTGCCTCACCTCAGTTTACGTCCCTAAAGCGTTTTCTCAGCGAATACACCCCATAGTGTCTGAGAAGCACGAGTCCCGCTAGGTGTCTTGCCTGTGGCACATCCTACCCTTTGCGTCTGAATGTCAAGACTTTCCATGCAGAAAATTGATTCCCAATGATGCTATTGAGCAGGCAGGTCATTCAAGAGAGAAGAAAATAATACGATGCCCCCAATACTATAAGATGAAACCAAAATGCTGGAGATAAAGGATTGTCATGAAATTAAGAAAATGGAGAAAATCAATCATAGTGCATGAAGCAGATATAAGGGCACTCGATAGGTTTAAACAGGGGCTTGCGTTCTGCCATGTTCTCTATTCAAATCGTGCAGGCGCTGTAGTTTTTTATGTAGTTCTTTTCCTGAGGAATTGTAAATTTAATGAATGTCTTTTGGTTCCTTTTTGTTTATCCAAAGTGTCACCCTGTGCTCCCCCATCGCCTGCGCAAGTTACGGCCCTGCTGCACCTTTCCAAATAAACGCGCAAATGACACCCGGGACTGGATTATACATACAGTATATGATACGCATCGCTCTTGACTCTAAACGCTCCTTTGGCTGCGCACACTCCCGATCGCTTAGCGGGATCAGCACACTTCCTCCGGTCTGGGACTAACCTGGGCCATGTGTTCAGCAGTAACTCTCCCCCCCCAGAACGAGTAAATACCCTCAGCAGAGCCCGTATCAAATTCCACGGAAACAAAGACAGCGCGGTGAGGGAGGATTGCGCACTCGCAGTCATAATGAGCCATCTGTTCAGCCATGGCCGTGCAAAGCAAATGTCATCAAACTGTTCTTGCTCTCGACTGCATGGCAGGTAAACTATGATGCATTCAATGCCATGATGCATCTCTAATGCGTCGCAGTTCATATATGGCTTTCGCCTTAAGCTTGATATAAATATGATATTCAGATATTGTATTTGCATTGCTGTGACTGGTGCTGATCTATTTAAATGCATGCATTATAGCCACACGGTTAAAGCCATACAAAACTAGACATAGTGCTAAAATACTTTGATTGTTTAATGATGGCAACCATTTCTGGATGATACGTATAGATGCATTTTTGGATGTAATGATAAACAGAACAGATTTGGTGGGAGTTGAACCTACATCGCATGAAATTGATGGCACTGGATAAGGACTTGTGTCACTGGGTAGCGACTTGACGTGTCCAAATTCATTCTTCAAACTTTGTTTAATTTAGATTCAAACTTTAAACTCAGTAGTTGAATATACCCTGAAAGGCACCATGCAATGTTGTGAATACACATGTACACAATACAGGGACTATTTTGAAAAGGGTAAACAATTTCATAACCGTTATAATAACAAATAACAAGCCAAACTAAAACGGCTAAGGGAATTTCAGTTGAAAATGCAAAAGAAAGGCACATAAAACATAAGCTTATTTAAGTGTTAACAGACACAAAACAGCACGTTGGCCCACTCCGATAAAACACAGAATTACACAGGAAATAATAACAGCGTTTCTGGGAAAACATATGTTCTCCTCCATAGACATTCAGATTACATAGTGTCTGAAGGGGCTATTCCTCAGGGGGCGGAGTCTGAGCAGTTGTTTCCAGTGGAGTTTCCTGGGCAACACTGTCTATCTTCTCTGCAGGATCAGAGCTGTCAGCTGATGAGCTCTTCTGCAGGTCGTTACTTTCTTCTTCTGTCTGGCTTTTATCTTCTTCTGTGGTATTAGTCTCATCAAACCCCGCCCCCTCTGCCTGTGGTGCTTCACCGTCATAGATGATGTCCTCAGGATTGGGTGCGGGTGGACAAAACTCCTCCTCAGGCAGGATCTGATGAAACACTGATTCAGCCTGGAAATAAACACAAAGGCACCAACCACAATGAAGTCATTGAGTTGAATGAAAACATTTGGACCTATTAGTGGTTTTAGTTCATATAGCTTTTTCTAACTACGTTTTTACATGTTACTAACTACAGATTTAATTATCAAAGGTTGACAAACTTTTTAGCGAATCATCACTGACCTAATTTGAATAAATGCAAAGGTTTGTGAGCTATTGTGAAGAAAATGATTTTCAGTGAATATGGATTTCGTTTCGCACATAAAGACCTCATATACTGCGTTAAATGCAAATGACCTACATGGCAGTTTAGTTTTTTTAGGTTAGTGGCAGTTTAAATCTGAAAACTACTGAATCAAATGAAGCAGTAAACAGAATTTGTAATTTTGTGAGCTATTACTTAAACTTTCTGTAATTTTGCAAGCCAATGTTTACATACAACTGTATATCTGTTCTAGTTTGGGGTTCAAACACGTAACAAACTTTTTCCTAAATCAAATTTATTCAGCCTCAAAACAACACACAATCTAGCCCTCAAAAGTTCCCTGATCCGTAGAACACAGCCGGTGTGTGTCTTCCTCTGTAGGACTCACCAGTTTGATGGAATAGTTGCTG